>PNEQ01134163.1:77899-96363 GCA_003012365.1 Medauroidea extradentata
TTTTTTTCCAAAACCCCCCCCCCCCCCCATTTTTCGAAAAAAAAAAAAACCACCACGACAAAAACATTTCGGAGCGTAAACACAACAATGATCCTCCAAGCTTTTCCAAGAGAAGTATTCTGTCGCCCATGAAATTAACTGAGTCCGCTTTTCCCGCCCAAATGAATTTCATAATTACAGGTGGTGTTATATCGCGAAAATGTTCTGAGCCAACATACCCTTGAAAACGCTGTAATTTCTTGAACCATATATGATTTGATGATACAGTGCATCAGACACAATGAAGCTGTCTGTAGACCAATAACCGGCTTCAAACATACAACATCGGTATCCTTATTGGCTCAGTCAAATAGGGTAACAGCTCCAAGTACTAACTTAAATCAGTAATCTTCTGGTAAGCAGAACGTGTGTTGAAATCCAGCAAACAGTCAAGTTTTCCTGCGATAAACCGTCATCTCTATTCATAATGCATAAAACTGACACAGCAATTCGGTATTTATATTTAAAAAAATTCGCTTATTTAACTATGTTGTTAGTGGATAAACTGCCCAGTCTACCCTTCCAAAAGGAAAAGAAGCGGGAGGCTTGGGAATGCTGTGTAATTTTTTCAGTAAGGGGTGTGACAATAGACGTGCCTTTTAGTTGTAAGGACACACGTGTACTACAGCTGATACGACACGGCAGGTACACATGCCTAATTCTTTACAAAATATTTGTCTAATTTTATTCAAACTTACTTATACTGCTTTATTCGGCTGTTTTATGTGATAGGATGCATGTGAAAATTATAACCGTCTCTTCACACGTATCATAATTCGTATGAGTAGATGAGATGTTTTATTAATTGCGATCAAACACCCTCATCAACCATTTAGCCACTGTGCCACTTACGTTAGTAGATTACAAGACTTTCTAGTTATTGTTCGTTGATAAGACATCCTCGTAGGTCGTTTCAATTATTACACTATAAATCCAAACTGGAAGTTAGAGTGAGAGAGATATTGGTCAGCACTTAACATAGATGTCTTCAGCGCTGTGGATGGGTGACAGAGGATGAATTTGGAGCAGCGTCGGAATAGGGGTACGGTGGAAACGGGAGATCCCCGCGAAAACCCGCCAACCAACGGCATCGCCCAGCACGATTCTCGCATACTAAAGTCTGGGGACCCAACCCTGCCGGGAATCGAGGCGAATGGTCTGAACATTCTGACACCACGGCCCCTTCAGAAGTTAGAATCAGTAAAATATTAATCACTGAAATGTAAGTTCCCAATCAGTTTCTGACTGATGACCTTGTATATTCAACTGAAAATCAGTTAACAAGAAGGCGAATTACACAAGGATTTTTGGAAATAGCTTTTTTTTATCAGTAGCATTTAGTCCACTGAAAAAAGCAGCATGATTACACAAACTTCAGTTGCTCATTTTTGACCGAAAGGAAAAAATTCTCACAGAAGGGGTTTATTCCTCACTGATTCAAATTTTTAATGTAGCGGTTTTTCGAGTGACATGACACATGAAATTTTATTTGCTTAGTTGATCTCGGGATAAATTGTAGCATGACCATGTAATTACTATAAAAACCATATTGGCATATTGTATCAGCCGAAATACAAGGATGCTTCTCCGTTAACTGGTAATTACAATGTTATTCTTACTAAATAGTTTGTTTAATTATGTATAGATATTTGTAGGTATCTATGTACTTGTAATTAATAAATTAAATGTTTGGTAGTTTTTAACAAATTTAATCATCCAAATAATAAAACATAAATTAATTTTTTGACACAGGGGTATCACCACTTCTGAAACATATTTCATACATAACGTTAATCGTTTCGGAACAATTGTTGTGTCAGTTTGTGCTTTCTAACACACTAAAATATTCTCACAAATAAAGTAAAACTAGTTTAATATTTTTATTAATAATAATCGTACATAACAAGTACTTGTAACTTAGCCGCAAGAAAGTTTTTGAAAATTGTGCTGCTGCAGCTAATTATGATGTCATTAACTATGCATATAATTCACTCAGAGAAATGCCCAAACATTTTAGTCAAACAGATGTCAGAATTACTTACTGAGTGTTAAGGTGAGTTCCGCTAGTTTATTCCCCAACCCAACCCCAATCCAACTCCAAGAACCGTGTTAGTCCGGAAAAAATGGGCATTTACTTTCAGACACAAACTAGAACTCCAGCAACCGTATGTTTGTGCTACTTCCACGATTAGCCGTTGACTTATTTGACATCATCTCGAAGTCGACGAGCCTATAATAACGACGTAACTAAATGCATGGTCATTTCACTGTGTCACACTGAAAGAAAAATTTTCCCTACAAAATAATTTTTTGTGGTAAACACTAAATTATTTAGTGGTGACATAAAAATATTTGTGGAGACTACAAAACTCTGTTGTAGTCGGTACAAAAAATATTTTGCAGGGCGAATACCAACAAAATATTTTGTGAACACCACAAAATATTTTTTTTCCGTTCAGCGAGCATCCAATGGACAGCTGTTGTTTGCTTGAGTTCACAGAGAGTCTTGGAGGCTAGCCTAGAGGTCAGTGAACCCACGAAGTTTTCCTGTCTCTAGTCATAAGTAGAGGCCCGGAAATGTTACGGGTTCAACGACCAGCCGGCTGAACTGCACAGTCCTGTGTACACTCTGTCCTCAGCTACTTGTACATTGGCTGCTACTCCAGTAAGCGACCTAACGTAGTACACGAGGCAAGCTAGCGCGGGAGACAGGTAGTGTTTACATGCAGATTTGTTATTTGTTCACAACTCACAATGATGAGTTTAATAATCAGGGATACAATAACGTAACTCGCAAGATAGAAGTTTTAAATATAACGTCTCCTCGTATGAATTCACTATAGATAGAGATGATGATTTATCGTGGGAAAACTTGACTATTTGCTGGACTTCAACGCACGTTCAGCTTACCAGAATACTACTGGCTTTAGCTTGTACATGGAGCTGTAGCCCTATTTGACTGAGCCAAAATTAATTGCTACTGTAATGTCTTATGTCTAGGGCCACGATTTTGTCGCGAAAAGATTTTTTCCCCACTTTGTTTCAGTGACTCACGTGCATATCGGCAGTTCTATTTCAAGGTTATTGGCAGCGTGTCTTTGTTCAGACACGTTTCTCATTTACTGCACCAATCAGAAAAAGATAATTGTGAGTCTGTACGTCTATAATTTGCCAAGGCAAGTGAGAGTAAAATCATCCAACCACAGACGATGTAGCAGAGCTGCAGGTGTGCACATGACGCATCGAAACCAAATGTTGCAAAAATCTTTTCGCCATAAAATCGCGGCTCTACTTATGCCACATTATAGTTCCGTGTATATTCTATTTAAATAAAACAATATAAAAAACAAAATTATCCGAAATCGACATAATTCTATTGTATATAGTTATTAAACTTTTTTTTTATGAAACTATATCTAGTAATGCTGTTTCCACTATATACAGTATACTGTATCTTATATTCTAACTGGCCTTAGCAGAGAAACCTGTGTGGCTTGTTTGTGTTTGAAAATCTAAATTACCCGAAACGCGCTTAAAGGAAATTTCCAGAACCTGAAAAATAAACGCAATAAAAATAGCTATTCCGAAAATTTGGAAACATTATAAATCGCTTTTAACGATGATTCACAACACCCCAATTATATCACCACAGAAGAACTAACACGTTTAAATTAAATGCCAGTTTTCGTTCATCGCACAAAACCTTCATACTTTAAAGCGGACATGTGGGGGACGTTTAATCGTCAATCATCACTCAGCCTGACCTGAGCGAACTCGTGGCAGTCGATGTTTACTTTGTTTTTAAAATTATTGCAGCATTATAAAACGAATTTATCTTCATCAGACTTCATATTCATCAGTTGTGGTGGTTCCCAAAGGATCCTTTACATCCGATTAATTTTTTAGACTAGACATGCGTTGTTTGTTAGCATATGTACGTAATTTCTACACGAAACCCGCACCTCCATGAACACATTTGAAGTACCATTTTTCTTGTGCAAAAAATATACCAGTGTATCCTAAACATAAAAACTCATTTCCTGTTCATACTCAACATTGTTAGATCACAGACCACGAGGATAGACTGGATGACTGAACGGAGTGTGTTAATTTTGTGTGGTGATAGCTTATTAAAAAATATGTCGAAAATGTTTCTTTTCTCGTAAAGTAGGCTGTAGCGAGAATAATACCACTCTGAAATTCCTTTTTAAAATTACAAAATGAAAAAAAAAAAAACTTCTTGGTCTTTCATTGCTTGTGGCACTGTTTAGAGTGTCATATTTACTATCTAGTTGAATATAATACTATATTAAAAGGAATTAAATTTTATGGTGGATTTTCAGGGTAGATTTACTTCCAATGTAATTCATTTAACAAATTTGAAGCATACGTTTTAATTATTTTTCATAAGCTATCAACAAGCAAATGAAACACTCCATCTTGGCACATCCTGTATACCGTAATACCATCGAATTTTCGATAAGCTCAGGCAAGACTAAACAGTAATACAGACGTGAAATAACGTGGGGGTTTGCTTGACATCCACGGGCGATCTTCACCGCTTATTTCCTGCCCAAGGCTGTTAGTTCCAGCCTCGTTTACGTTTGGCTTCTGCATTTTCCGGCAGGTTTACTATTGGACTGGTTGCCGGCTAGCAGGGCAGCCACCTTACGTTGATTGGCGGTAGGTGTCTCCGCCATGTTGCGAGTCAGCGAAGCCATTTTGCTGGCGTGTGTGACTGAGTTCGTTATCCTACCAGTATTTCACTTCTGTATTCCTAAATATTCTGTGACTCAGGTACCCTATGAGGGGCAAAATGCTATATGAAACCCCTCCTACCCCCATCCTACTCAAATGAGTTCAAAAATGTTAATTGCAGTAGTAATTCGAAGCTGCGTGATTAGCCGACCCCTTAACACTGCCGCCCGGGATACGTGCGGGATACGTGCACTATTTGCCATCCCCCCCCCCCCCCCCCCGTGTAGTTCTGGCCCTACATGTACCGTGTTTAAATGATGATGGGTAGATATAATGGTTCATCGAGGGAAAACTTGGCTGAATGCTGGGCTTCAACGCAAGTTAAGCTTATGTAAAGATTACTGGCTTTCGCTTTTACGGAGAGATGTTACCCCATTTGACTGAGCCAATAAGAATCTCTCTATTGTAACATGTTATTCCTATGATTGGTCTGCGGGCGGCTACGTTGTGTGAAACGTACAGCACCCAACCATACATCTAACAAGAAACTACAGTGTTTTCTAGGGTATGTTGGCACAAAATATTTTCGCGATATACCATCACATCATCTCTAACCATGTTTGAGTCCCTAGCAAACCTACGTCACGTGTGTGAAGTTTATGCATTCAAGGTTTAGGTTATACTAGCATGCAAACCGCGTTCCGTCCAGCACAGCGCGCCATGAAAGCCGACAGCAATTAACTCCGTGAAAGACCTTTGCGGGACGGTTTCTTGTTCAACGATCCAGCAAATTGACACCGCAGCTACTGGTCAGTCAGGTTGTGTTACAACCGCTTTACAACACTAGCAAAAAAAAGCTGTGCGCCACACGGCCCTATGAAGTGGTTTAATGCCCCGTGTCGTGAAAATGCTGCAACGGAAGAGAGAATATTCCATCGCGAGCTGGACTGGCAAATAATAGAATGCTTTACCTTCTATCATATTGCAAACATAATTTTAAAACAAACAAAGCGTTCTGTATGATCTCTGTCTACAGCAGATGGAACAATTTCCGTTTTGTAATGAACCAAAATATGCGAGTAAACATTTGTCCCATTCGCGTGTTACCCGTTTTAATTTTTGCCCCTGGAATACTTATATTTTTAACGTTTGATATTACACAGTTAACTAATATATTAACTTCCAACTTTAGTGCACGCATTCAGTCATTTAAGTGTTTGTAGACTCTCGTATTAAAAAAATGAGCGTGTCTCGATAAAACGATAATGAAATAATAGATACGCAGTATGGTGATCCGTCTAAGTCGAGGTCATACGAAAATAAGCCAGTGCCTGACATATCTACGAACGATAAATAATACAGAATATTAGGAAACCACCACCGTTTTCGCCTAAAGTGATTTTGGAAAGAAAACTATGTTAGTGGAGTGTTTCTGGGTTAAGACTGGTTGTTAACGGTACGGTAAACCACAATTTTAATAGTTTTCTATAGATATACCAGATTATTTTCTTTTTTGGCAAAAATTCTCAATTTTTTACTTTAAATATAAAAAAAATTAATGCAATAAATAATTAATTTTTATTTATTTATTTTTTCGTTTTTATAGACCTTACAGCCTGCAACTTCGTTACACAGCGTGAATTGTTTCAGTTTGTCAAGTCAGTTGTTTTAAGTGTCTTAATTAAAACTGGGACAAGCAAATTTAGACTTAGACAAGCCATAATTTCATAAGAGGAAAATTATGTTATAATTTATGTCTAAAAATAAAAAAATAATAAAATACAAATACAGAAATTAATAAAATGCTGAAAATTGCAGTATATCGTGCCCTTGAAGTAAACAAATTTTGTCTATAGAGTCTTTGTTAAAAATATTTTAGATGTAAATTAAATGTCATGGAGACCAGCTACAGGGCATGCAGAACCTATTGGTTCGTTTGGAAACGTTCCAGTCAATTAACCTTATTCTATTCGAAAAATTCAACTGTATATGTGGAAGTGAATTATTGTATATAAACTACCTGCGACAAGTAGAATCAAAAACTTTTTAGTTTTTCCAACCGAATTTACCTGCAATGTATTTTTTCTGTTCAACTATCAATATGTTCTGCACTACACTGGTTGATGTTTATATATGTTGCCATCGTGATCTGCAAGTAAATATTTAATTTTTTTATGTGTAAAATTTAATGCGACATAAAATGAAATTTTTTAACAGCCGGCACATTAAACTTTTTATTTGAAACTAAATATTATTATATTTTCAAGATATTGTTGGCCCTTAAATGCTTCGGGTTACGACTAAGTAAACAAAATAGGTAGTTAAAATTAGCAAAATTATAACGGAACACAACAAAACATTAAGACCGAATCCACAAAATGATATATCAATAAACATATTAATATAAATGTAATTTAAGATTTTGGCTTATGTCTGGTAATCGTTGCACACGTTCAAAAATATAAGCAAGACTCTTTTAAGATACTTATTTTGTTTCAAGTTTCGTAATTTAACATTTTCATTGCTGGACAGCTAGGATAAATGTATAGCTGCTATGCTGCATAGTTCACTTTCATGAACAACATGCGTCCAAATATTTTGATAAAAACGCACTTTTTATTATATTAGCTTGCATTGTATATTTCTGTATTGTTCAGATATTTATTGTTTAGTAATTTTTTTGACAATGAAACACGATTTTAATAAATATTTAACGAAAAAATAAAAATATAAATCGTTAATTTCTATTTTTTGACAAAGTCGTGGCTATGTTTTGATTGGTATTTTTATTCAAATCGAATGATGTTATGCAGAAGGCATCCAAGCCACAGTCGTAAAGAACATACAAAAAACTAGTTCCTAGATTATTATACATCAAATCTTCAGTTCCTAAGCAACCAAAGTCAAATATAGGTAGGGTATTTTAAAATGAGCATACATCAATATTATCAAATTAACAAAAATGTTTTAGTAAAATATTTTTAGGCTTTTGTACATCAAATGTGGGATTGTCTATTTCTGCATACCACCATTCAATTGTTTTATATGAAAATTTTTATTGATCCCTACCTTTTATATATATTAAAAATATTACTTTAAAATTTTTCCAATTTGCATTTATTTAAGAAAATTTTGGTTAGCCCTATAATTAAATTGGTGTTAAGTAGACTTTAAAGCATTTATTTATGTATAATTTTATACAGTAATTCATATATTCATTATAATTTTTTTATTTAATTTTTTTTAAACTGTATTTTTATTTCCAATGACAAAAACTACAAAAAAAATACGAAAGTCAAACAATTTTGCACGGGTACTGAGTTCATGATAGCTAAGGACGGTATTCCTAAAATATATTATAAGGGTTTAGGTTCAAGATAATGCTTATTCATGACTAATCTGTGACATTTCCTTTCCCTGATATAATTACGTATGCGCAGTACCCTTAGCCCTACAAATGGCTACACACGTTACAACGTATTTTACCGCTTGCTGGACGAATATCATTTTTAACAATAAAAGAGAAAACAAAAACAGTCGAACCGTACAGAAAATGAAACTTTGCTGCAGCAAGAATAATAAATAATAACCCACTATTTTAAAAGCCCAAATAGTCCAAAATCATTAAATTTGTGAATTTTCAAAGCAATGCAGTATAAGTATGTATATTGTTTCGGAGGACGTCACGTAACAGATTCGGTAGCTCCGACGCTGCCGACCCCCCGTGGCTTAGTTGGTTGCCGACCCCCCGTGGCTCAGTTGGTTGAGCGGCCGGCTTTGGTGCAGGGAGTTCTTGGTTCGATTCCCAGGTCTGGCTGGGTGTAAATTTGTGTTTGTCCATTTGGGTCTCAAAAATTGTCACTATACAAATTGTCTCACGCAAAGTACTGGGGTCACTCAAATTAAGTCACATTAAAGGGGGGAATGTTCGGTGCAGTGTTGATGTGGAAGTCTCCGCATCGCCACTGCACCAATCATTTTTATATAAAAAAAAGAAAAACAAGTGGTTAGCGTTTCTGGCTGCTGAGGCAAAGGTCCCGGGTTCGATTCCCTGCCGGGGAGGTGACATTTAAAACCTCTTCCTCGGGTTCAGGACTGGGTGTTTGTGTTCGTCTTGTCTGTGTGCCAAAGACAACTTACAAATACAACGACACCTACACAATACAAAGTTACTGCGGAATACATTAATTAACCAACTTAAAAGGGGGGAATGTTTGGTGCAGTGGCGAGGCGTAAGCAATGTTGAGACCTCGCCAAGGAGCCTAACAATTTTATTAAAAAAAAAAAAAAAAAAGACACTAGGGCGTCGAATTATCAATAATTTTATTCGGGTTCGAATCCTGATCACATCAAATATATAATTTTTTTTTTTTACTTTTTTATATTACGTAGCACAATAAGGTAAAAATGAAATTAACGTTAATTTTCATAAATATAGTTTCTAAACACTAAAATAACTAAAAAATTTGTTAACATGAATAATAAACCATTGTTCGTGAATAGAATTTTTTTTTCTGTAAATGGCAGTCAGTATTTAAGAAAACCACGTCTAGTGTACGGACTTGACTTTTTTTGGTTTTAGTGCTCGAAAATAGAAATAATATTGGACGTACGATCAATAGGCCCCTTTTGTAAACAGTACCTACTTAGAAAATATGCAAACACAATGGATTTAAAAACATATTTATGAGGTGCGGTATGTTTAACTTACGTTCAGAAGTTTTGACTGTGTTGTTATTTACAAACATTCCAATATTTTAAAATTAATTTCCGAAAAAAAAAAATTCACAAGTAAAATAAAACGAATTTCATTTATATTTTTTACTTGAAGAATTCGTTGCATTTCTTCGGTTTTAGGTCATGTTAAACAGAAGTTTCATAAGTAAACAAACACGACATACATACTTACGAAAAAAATTAATAAATAAAGTTGTAACGGGATGTTGTAATAACAGTTATCGTGCTACAAATACAGTATTAAAATTTTCACATTTGTAAAAATATCTCCATGTCCATGCCGTAGTAATTAATAATTAAGAAAAATATATTAAAACAAATTACATATTCGCAAAAGCCTAATTCAAAAAGTTGTTTCTACGATAGAAAATCTGCTGGCTGTTTCAATGGCTTGCGAATGGAGATGATAGGACATTTAAAAAAGCGTTCCAATGCCGCTCTATACGTAATATTTTTTCCGGTCCTTCGTCGAAAGCAAAATCTCAAGGTAATGACCACATTAAAATTATTTCAGTTTTATTTTGAAAGTAAACACACTTGTACACTAATCTGCGAATGGTATGTGCATATGTCGAGAATTTACAATCTTAAGTAATAAGACTACTTTCCTCAATTTGGTGCAAATAAACCAAAAAAATTCACATTTATCATGTAGATATAAACATAGTAAAATATATATTTGTTTTTAATGTGATGATATTTTTAAACATAGTGTACCTACAACAACTGGAACTAATTAAACCAAAGTTTGAAAAGTAAAGGTTTTAAAATTCAATTTTCTTAGTGTCGGCCCAGTTGTTATAGAAAAAAAATAAATTCAGGACATGAAACTTTGGAAAATAGAGGATGTTCATTATTATAATTGTTGAATCGTCAAATAACATTCAATACACAACTATCTTCTTAATTATGCGGGACAAAATGTGTTAACTTAAAGTGACGATAGCTTATGAAAAATGTGTTGAAAATATGTCCTCAAAAATTTCTGTGAAGTGAATTATAGTGGTAGTAATGTCTACATGAAAATAATCACAAAATGAAATTTCTTAAAATGTGAAGCAAAATAACACTCTGAATAATGCCCAAACAATTAAAAATCAAGTTGTTTATTTTATTAAAAGAAAAAAATTTTAATCGATTTTAAAGTATAATTCATTTCACGGAAACATTGAAATTACATTTTCGATTTACCATAACATACATTTCTCCACGCTATACTAATTAAATATATCCTGAATCACCCCGTGTTTGAAACTTAGTATTATATACTAAAAATACGTTAATATCAAATATATGTGCCGAGTTAGGAGATTTTCATATGCGTGGTTAGTGTAGATAACTCATGTGATCAAGAAAACACGGGTACTTCACATTGCCAGTGTTTTGATAGGCTAATATAAACAACGCGTGTCTTCAAAAAATTAGTTTTAAATATCTCGTGCAAAAAAAACATTTTAAATTTATACTACTATATTTACGATTACTTCTAGTTTAAAACAATTAAACATGTAACACATTACGATATATATAAATTTGTTTTCTAACAGCTGTAGAAAATTACTGCTACTTGTTCTACAAAAAGCACTGCACAGCGTCGCCTTCATTTGTTTATAGCCTCACGCGGGACGACAAATAATAATCCGTGTCTTATTCGATACCATTTCATTTCATCTGCTCGTCAGGGAAATATGTGAAACAAGTTATTGGACTAAATATATGAGCAGAATCGATACATTTATTTTGTACGCACATCTTGGCATTGCAAAAGGCATTTAAGGGGCCCGCCTCGTGGCACATGTGTTTGTGTGAGTGAGGTATGATGCTAAGGGCGACGTTATATGGGCCATACAATGGGTGCGTCGCCTCTACGCTTAAGGCATGCAGTATTCGCGAAAAAACAAATTTCCTATGGGACTTTAAGTGGTGACCCTATTGTTTAATTTACGAAATCACTTTACTAAAGTCCAATTCACTACCCTTAAGTGGTTTCACATGTATTCGGCTTGTATCCGCTATAGCAGACTTAAAATCCCTTTTTGACCCATTTTGACGTGCCCTTAAAGGAGATTTCTAATACGTGTGTTGTCTTGAAAGTACTTAAGGGCAGTCGTCTGAAGTGTGTGTTCTTTTCGTAGAGAAACGGCGTGAACACACTTGTATTAGTTTCGATGTAAAAAGTTTTCTTCAAACTTCTGCAGTGTGATTTTATGACAACGAGGCGGGCCCCTTAACAAGGTTAACGGCCATCTTCGGCAGAGTGGTTGCAAGCCAGTCGCACTGTCAATGATCCCAGTGCAAAGTTACCCTGCTTAGGTAGAAGGCGGTAACTACCGAAATAAAAAAAAAATTGAGTTTTTGGTATCGTTGGGTTCGTCTCGAAATTCCGCATCGTTTGCACATAAAAAAGGCAGTAACATAAATTGTATGTAGGAGTTATAGGGAGAAAACACTTACTGCCTTTGTAGTTTTTCCAGGTTAAACAATGTCAGAAGGCAGTAAGTGCAAATTGGTAGTATTTTAGGCAATAATACTATAAACAATGAAGTAACTTTCAATCCATTTAAATTTATTTATTCAATAATGGGAACATGCGTTGCTTCAAAAACATTTGTTTTAAGTTGTTTCAAGTAAATAACGAAAATGTGTTTTTTTTTTTTTTTCCAGAAATGAATTTTGAGAACATATTTTACACTATATTAACGTATTTACGAACGTATTTGGAATTTAAAAATTAATAGGATTGAGACATGTCTTTAACTACTTTTTTCTCAATTGTGCTGTTGCTGTAGTTACTACTTTCTTCCTAAGTAGGGCAGAAAGAACAAATTATAAGAAAGGTTATGAAAGGAAAACAGATTTTTCTTTTGGAAAAAACAAGCTGTAATTGCAAGTACTATAAGTTCGTGTTACTTTCACAACAGGTCTTTCGACTCTTATGACAATTCCTGGAAGTCGGTGAGCCAATAAAAGGACCTGAGTAAATGAAGGTCCTTATCACCGTACAAGTGAACAGCCAATGAGTACCTGCTATCTGCATGAGTTTACGTATATTCTTGAAGGCTAGCGTACGGGTCTGTGAACCTGCTAATTTTTCTAGTCTCTAGTAACAAGATAAAATAATTTATGGTGATATCTCAGGGAATCTTCTGTTTCAATCCTACAATACCGACACGAATCAAGGATTCAAGACACCCCGCACACGCAAGGGGAGGAGTCTTGCACCACACGATGTCACATGACTATAAACCTGGTAAATTCGCGTTTTCTTTACGCCACAAGCTAGAATTTCAGCAACTGTAAGTTCGTGCCACTTTCGCAACATATGCTATTGGAGGCTAGCCTACACGTCAATGGTCCCGCTATTTTTTTCCCGTCTCTACACACGACGTATGTATAGAATATAATATTACAAGAGATGACGGTATATCGCGAAAATGTTTCGTGCTAACATACCCTTGAAACCGCTGTAGTTAATTGCAACATATATGATTGGGTGATGTATGTCTGACACAACATTGCTGTCTGCAGACCAATAATAGGCAATTACTATTACAATAGCGGAATTCTTATTGGCGCAGTTAAATAGGGCAACAGATCCTCGTACAAGCGAAAGCCAGCTATCTTCTGGTAAGTTGAACGTACGTTGAAACCCAGCAAATAGTCAAGTTTTTCCGCGATAAACCGTCATCTCTAAATATTACCCATTTAACTGTCACAACTCTAGTCATGTTTTAATGATTACTGCAGTATATTAAAGGTTAAAACATTTAAAATCGTGTTTTAATTTCAAATTGTCTATAATCTAAATGCTTTGCTGATTATTTAAAAAACTAAGTAGGAAATAGAGAAAGTGTTACAATTATTTTAAAATCATGTTTGTTCACATGTATACAGTATTTTCATATGTGTAGCCTAATAGTCAATGGAGATAAAATAATTATGTACTGCTTTCTGTGTCACGTAAGTAAAATAGATAACAGTTAAGTAAAGAATTATGTCACTAATGGTTCTGAATTTCAATAATAAGTCAAAATTTTGTAAAAATAAAGCAAACATAAAATCTATAAAACAAAGTAGGTATTTTATTAATTAAGTAAAGTTCGCAGAAAAACTGATAGATATATGTTGTTAATTTACAGTACATACCAACTTTACCTCGAGTTGCTCAGCGTATCTTCAGCAGCGAACTCTACATTACGTGACTGCGTCACTCAGTCTCATTAGAACAAAAACAGAGGAACACAGATACCATGAAAGGTGAAAGAGCCAACTACTGTGCTCCACTGAGACACAGCACTCTCGACTTACTTCAAAGGGGAAGTACTTAATCGAGTTGAGTACAACCCATCAAGGAGAGCTCTGGACACTGCACTTGTCCTGTACGAGTCCCAACAACATCCAACATGCTCTGCATGAACAACGTCCACACCCTTCTCACGTCATATGATTAACCGATTATTACACACGTTTCAGTTTCTTTGTCCGTTTGATACACTACTGTGGGAATATTTTAGAGTGAAAAATCTCAAGAATCCTTCGTGCCAAAGTATTTTGCAAAACAGTTGTAGCATCCTGCGTCATGTATGCATGGAGGTCGGTTATGTAGATGTTTAAAGTAAAATCACAAACATAGTGGTGCACCAGAGTTATCTTTGGCCCGGTCAGGTGGTGACTTGCTAATTATTAACGAAGGAAGAACTTATAGACTACTGAAGCACAGCAAACCGTAACTTTTAGCAGCGATAAATCAGCGTCCCTGTTCATAACGATTTATTTTTCACTGGCGAAGCGCTTTCACTAGGAAAGCTGTTGTCTGTTACGGTTACAGCCATATTTTGAATTGAATGAACAATTTATTCACATATTCCTATGGATATGAGCAACAGTTCGGTGTCAGTTAATAGTGGGTAACTTATAGGCATATATTGGACGTAAATTCTTTAGTACATTGTAATGGGTTGGAAAGAATATTTCGTGAATTCAAAGCACTGCATGTTAGAATCCACTTTTCTGTGAATACTCAAGCCTCAGCCATTCGTCAGTTAGGTGTTACTCAACGGAACAGGGGCCGCGGTGGCCGAATGGTTCGCCTCCCACCAAGGCTATCCGGGCTCGATTCCCAGCGGGATCGATCCCCGGATTTTCGCATGTGGGAACTGTGCGGGACGATGCCGTTGGTCGGCGGGTTTTCTCAGGGATCTTCAGTTTCCCCCGCCCCACATTCCGGCGCTGCTCCATACTCACTTCATGTCACTCGTCGCCAGTGCTAAAGATCTCGATGTTAAGCCCAGAGCAAAATCTCTCACTCACTCTGCGGAACAATAGACATTAGCGTTCTGTCAAGGGGTTTGACAGTTCCAACTAAATGTTAGTCTGAGGACAACGCTGTGGTCGGGCGTGTCCTGACTCCCTGCCTGATGGGAGGCCGAAGCGAGGACGTCTTCATGATAAGTCTGCAGCGTTAATATATAAACCCCTCGATAGTGGAAAGAGCAGTGTGCGGAACAATAGATAATGAACGAATAGACGGGGATTTAATATGCATAAGAAAATTAATTCTAACAAACAAGCCATTGTACTCGCGAAATTTTACATTTCCAATTTATGACCAGTAAGGTCCGGTGAATGGTTGCCAGGCACAACTGCAATATCCTGCAACTCTACAGTGTTACGTGATAGTTGATGCTACACCAACTGACACGCTGTTTGGCAGATGCCGCTTTTAATCGTGATTCGTTACAAAAGATTAAGTATCAGTAGGTCTTACTTGATCGTTGGTATACGGCACGTACTTCAGAAGAGTATAGTTCTGCTAATATCCCGCCCTTTCTTGCAGCAATCCAACCTGATGTACCTAAAGCCATACGTATGTTACCTCCTTATGCATGAAGAACTGATGGAGTTACAAAACGGTTGTGATACTGGACGCTCGTGAGAAGATGGGTTTCTAACAAAATCATAGATTCAATTTTTTTTTGTTAATTTTGCCAGGAATTCATTTGTATTTTACAGTTATTTGTAGTGATGAAAAGATTTTCCTTGTAAAATTATTTTTTCTAATGCTACAAGCATGTGGTTTGATAATATGAAAGGAAAACTTTATAATATATTAAAAATAATATAAAAAACACGGGTTTGTTGCAAGTTATATAGTTGTACGTAAATCACATTCTATGGTATGCATTTTGCTGGAATAAAATTAATATTCATATTTAATACGTGCTGCATAAATAAAAAAGTCAAGTAATCCCTGTGAGTACACAACTTTTTCCTCGAAATAATACCGTGTACAAAGTGTTTGTTAAACAGTTATTTTACCAACACGTTAATGTTCATGAACATAACAAATTAATTAGTTTAAATTGAACTTTTTCCAACTACTAGTACAAAAACAATACAATAATTGTTCAAACATGTACTTTTAAAAGAGCAAACTTTGTAGATTTACAAAAAATTTCTTTGGCAACAGAGTTTCTAAGGATTTTCCTTGTCGACTTCAACAAAGTTATCTGTGCTCATTCCAGCATGTCATTCAAGTGCTCTCCGTCATCAATCCGATAATTCAAGTGAAGTCTTATAGGACGGGGTGGAAAAACTGTTAGGGCGCCACTATAACCACACTTTACTACTTTCAACATACTCGTATGACATTGAAAGTCTGCTTCTTTAAAGGTAAGGTAAGTGGACTTCACGTTTCGTCGACAGCGAGGCCATTAGAGACGATGACACACATATTGGTACAATGACAGCAGCTGGGAGAAGAATGGACCATTTGTTGAGGAACCATCCCAGCATTCTCCTTGAGCGATTTCGGGAAACCACGGGAAAGCGAAATCAGGATGGTCGGCGCCGGCGATCGTAATCGTGTTCTCCGGAATGCGAGTCCAATGTGTTGCCGTAGAGCCACCTTGCTCGGTTGCTTCTTTTAAAGAGTACGAGGTAATGGGGAGGTTATCTCTAAACTGGCTTCGTACAGCAGTACGATTGAAACATCGAACCAGAGGTTAGACCTCCAAGACGACGACACATACAGATGCGATATAACTGAACTCTGGCGCAGCTGCAATTGTCACTTGCGAACAAGAAGACCTAGAAGTATTTTGTAAATGAACTAGCGCGACTACGAGGAAGAAGAATAACACAATTGTAAACAACATAACAGGGCGTAAGTATGAAAGAAGAACGATTTCGGCAGAATGTTTCGTTTATAACCATTACGACTTCCATGAACAAACTTATTTAGTTTCAGTTTTTAGTGTAAGAGGCCACTGCGAGTAATTAAACGCCCCGCCGCTGTCAAATCAAGCGACGACATTTTGCATGCGGCGATGAAATCGCGGATCTCGGTCGCAACAGCGCACTATTCTGAAGGTGGTTCTCGACAAAGTGAGCATTTTTTATGAACATCATGTCTAGAACAATAATTTTAAAAACAATATGTAGTGATACCTCACAAGTAAACTTTTAAGTACGATACAACATTGACTGTTATTTGGACGGTGTTATACCAATTGAAAGTTATCAGTAAAACATGCTGTAAGATTTTTGTATTTAAAGGAGTCTTACAAAAAGTATATTAGAAATGCAGGTCCAATATTCATAATCACAGGATTTCTGGACAAATACTTTTTATAAGACCGTTTCAATGCAAAAGTGTGTTTTAGTCTGAAATAGCAATTGACACTTAGTCTATCGATACATAACGCTGTACATTTTTGGTGGTTAGTTTATATACTCCATTTCATATAAGTTTGGATAAATTTGACAGCAACTTATGGGCAATAGTTTGTTATATGTTGTGATTTGTGACACTGCACAAGACAAACTTTGCAGTGAAAATACTGAAATGGCCATCTCGGGTTCATTTTAGAGCTATAAATGTCTTGCATTGTACAACAAATCACAAAATATTAAATATTATTGCCCATAAGTTGCTGTCAGATAACGTAACCAGGGTTTCAAAAGAGCTCATTTTATCCTGAACTAATTACATACAGCTGTTAAGGTGATCGTGACCAGACATTGTATGTGTTGAAAGGTTTAAATGCAGCGGTGCGGAGGAAAGAGGACAAGCTCTCGCGTCAAGCGACGTGTAGCGTTCATCCTGAAAAGTTCTCTCCTTCACAACGTATTTCGATAGTACACTGGTTATTGTCCGAGTACGTTTTAGTAAGACGACTATTATTTGAAGAGCGATAACCAAATGGTTTCCAGTAAGTACATTACAAAAATGTTATTACTCATTATTTTTTAATCAAATTATTATGATGAGTATATTTTCACGTAATAACAAACATTATTATGAACAACTTAATATTTTTTTAAGAGCTTATAGCAGATTATTATTATTAGCATTATTATTAATGATCAATAGAAAAGCAATTGTCAAATTATATACACAAATTCACTTGTATGTGTGCATGTATTTGTACGGCAGCATTAGGCCTACTTGAAATTCTTATCGATTACCCTTAATGCAAATACATTCAGGGATAAAACGGAAGACGTGTAGCTCGTTAACTTATTACAGTGCGATAAGTCCATCACCACTCCTCCGGTCTCTTTAGTACAAGTTTTTTTATGATTATTTCACTGCGGTGGTTGTTTTACCGAATTTTTCTTCCGTGTCTTAAATTTGGCCAATACAATAAGTGGTACGTTTTTATTAACTTATATGGGTTATCGATACCTAATAGTTTATAATCTACAAAATATTATCGAACTTTAAATTCATCTTGTACATTTATTACCATCCACGTGATGTGTCCCACCTCAGGCAGTGTCATAATAGCGGGTCTATGTCAGTTCTACGACTCGTCTCTTCCCCGAACGTTTTTTTTCCTCTCCCCACTACGCTGGGGGTTGTACGAGGGGGTGTTGCGGGCGGTGACACATGATGGAAGCTGTGACCAATAGGGAGGTTGTTTCTTTTTTCTTTTCTTTGACGATGCGCGCGCACACTCATACACTGTCGCGGAGAGGTGGGAATG
>PNEQ01134164.1:0-18403 GCA_003012365.1 Medauroidea extradentata
TCCAGTGAGTGAGCATTTGAACATTTGACGATGTAGCGCAGGAGTCCGTGAGCGTTTTTACGCATGTCCGCCATTGGTTCGGAGTCCGCAAGGTCACGTTTAATAAATAATGACCCGATCGAAATAGTTTCCAACATGTACATGACTTAAAAATCCAACCTCTCCTCAGTTGAATCCGCGAAATTTCCGGGGCTCTACTTATCATAGGCATCGCTCGTGGGACTGACGGAACAAGTTCAGGATTCCGAAGTATCGAAGTACATAAACTGCTGGTGTTTTGAATCAGTAGTAATAGATCCCCACACTACATTGAAAGAGAGAGGATATAACAACACACGGAACTACTTTAGGCATCTCGCTGCCAACCATACAAGGAGCAAGGTAACTATCGTTAATGTAGAATTATATGCAGTAACAAATAGTAATTTTTTTCAAGGGTTATATCTTTCGTGCTCACTTTATCCCGAACGACATATATATATATAGCAACGTCACTGTAGGTTTGTGAGAACAGTTCTTTTTATTTAAATGAAGCTCTGAAAGAAAAAATACTTCCGTTTAATTGAAATTTAAAATATTCTGTAGATTACGCAGAAAAGTAATGTGGGGAAGTCTATAAATTCTTGTATTTCTAAATGCAAATATTGGTATATTACAGTCCTTACTTGTAGAGTTTCAGCATTTAGGCCTATCGCGTATTTTCGAAAGCAGCATCTTCTAGGACTTAACAGTATTTTATTTGTAATTATTAAAACATTGAAGAGCTGATTTCCAACTTTTGTTTTGTAAAAAAAAAAAAAGCTAACAAAATTTTCCTTGTGCAGGGAAACCTTTATATAATTAATACCACGTATGAGGACTTCAATATAGTTTACGTATACAAAATGTCATTGGTAGCTCCTAGGAATACAGGAGAACATATGTTTAAATAAAGCTTCAGACTAAGCAAAACATTATAATAATAGCAATTTCCCATAAATAAAATATTTTTCGGTTCCGTTGATTTCGTACAAGCTCACGTCAAAGTGGCGCTTTGACTATTTTCGCTATTTATCGAAAGTAAAAACTATTCAAATTTTACGAGTGAAATAATTTAGGGTGGTCGCGAACATCTTAATCTACTTAATAACACATTTGTAATTTCAGTTAAAAATTATTTGTATTAAAAAAATCTTGAAGATATTTTTTTTGGGTACCTGTATTTTTTTAAAATATATTTTACGTGAAATAACAACGGATGAAAATTATTCCATTCGTATCGTTTGAATAATTGTTACTTTGGGTAGGTAGTCAAACCGTTATTTTGACATGCGCTTATATGAAAACTATGGAACCAATCAATATTTAAGTTGTTGGAAATTGCTATTAATGTAATATGCAAGAGTTGGTCAGTGTTTCTAACAATTATAAAATTACAAAATTTTCGGTGCAGAGCACTCTTAAGGACTCCAGTTTTTGGTCAAAATATTCTTGCACCAGCTCGTTTCAATGTTTTACGTGCACATCTACAGCTCTGCCACGTGACGTGGTTATTGTTTTTCTATCACTCATTTGACTGTCAGTCACTTCGACACCACACGCCTGTGATTTGCTGTTTGAACCCCAAGACGCCGAGAGTTAATAGCATCACTGACAATGAATAAGGGCATTTAGACATGAACTCAGTGGCGGCTCGTGAGTTGTTGCCTGATAGGGCTGCAGTTGCCAAGAGTTGTACAGGTCTGTGCGTTGGTTGTCTCTACAGCCACTGACACGCTGATGTGCAGGTGCCCCTTACTACCGAGTGATCACAACATATCTAGTAGCCAGCAAATATTTCATGGTTGTTGGTCTACGGCGCGTTCATCAAGAGTGTACAGTTCCGACTATCTGCAGCCCCACCTGACAACAACCCACGAGCCACCACTGTGTGAACTTAAGAAGTGAAAATAAGTTTGCGAAAATAATTTCTTCACAATATGGGGTTCCTAATTACACTTTAAACGTAGACGACATTTAAAAATGTTGCTGTATATGGACCTGCATTTGTTAAAATAAAAGTTCATTATAATGATATATGTAAACAGATCACACTTTTCCTATTGACATTAGTAGGGACCCCTGATTTTCGCGAAAATAATTTTGCCCCACTTTGTTTCAATGACTTACGTACACATCTGCAGTTCCGCTTCATAGTTATTGGCAGCGTGTCTTTGTGAAGCGATGTATCTCATTTAACTTCGCCAATCACAATAACGTTACTACAACGTCATACGTCTGTGATTTGCCAGAAAAACCCCAAGACACTTCAGAGCTAAGACCACCAATCACTAATTATGAAGCAGAGCTGCAGATGTGGACTTAAGTCACTGCAACAAAGTGGGGTAAAATTCTTTTCGCGAAAATAGGGGTCCCTAGACATTAGTGGGGGCTCGTAGTAGTTGCCAAGTAGGGTCCAAGATACAGAGAACTGTATAGTGCTGTGTGCTAGTCGACGCTACAGCCACTGACACGCTGGGATGTAGGTGCCGCTTATTACTGACTGCTCACAAAACTACAAGTAGCCAGTAGATATTTCATGGTCATTAACATACGGCGACGTGTTCACAGGAGTGTATAGTTCTCGGCAACTTGTGCCCTCCCTGGCGACAACCCTCGAGCCGCCACTGGTTGGCATTACTAACTAACATTAAATATCAATGCTTACTAGTAAGCATGTGTTGTGACTGTAACGCATAATGGCCATCCTACGTGGGTGGTATGACTCCTTCATTGTTACGTAGATCTGTCACTGCGTAATAATGTATGTATGAAACAGATGAGAAAGCTACCGGGATACTGTTTTATTCACACTGTAAATGCGCTCGACGAAACTACTTAGTCATTACGAGTCTACACAATTTCATTTATTTAATGGGCGAGGAGTTACAAAGTTGCAGTGAAAGAACTGGCCACACCATTTTTGCGAGATGAAGGTAGAAAATCACACGGGAAAACCCGCGACCTCACGAATGATAGTCCAGAGCACGCTAACGCATGGGCATGACTAAAAACATTTCCGTTTTCCCACATCTTTTAAAGATGAAATGTCAGCGCGAATCTAAATTTATGTATTCGCTGGAAGAGTATTACTTAATATACGTCGAAAATTCATATAGATTTTTTTGCCATAAAATTTACAGTACTGAAAGAAAAATTTTGTAGTAAATGTTTCCCGCCAAATTATTTCGTGGCAACACAAAATTAATTATTTTGTGGTACCACAATTCTTGCGTTGTGATAGCTAAATTGTTTTATGGCGAGCACAAAAAATATTTGTCAGTGTCAATACTAACAAAATATTTTGTAGCCCGAGTAAAATACTTTTTCCCGTGTATCTATGACAGTAACGAACCTTCTTGGCCCGTCTTTAGATTAAACCTAGACAATCGTGCCAGCTTCCTTTTACTGTAATCGTTATTTGAATTATGGCATGTTTGCTTTCATTTTCGAAATATAGTGGCGCGTTATAGACCTCCTAGGACTTAGTAACAAAATAAGTTTTTGTTGGGGTCAGTGGCCACAGTCTGTTAAAATATACTAAAATGTCCATCAAAGTCGTGACTCTCAAATACTCATACAAAATCAAAACAATACTCTTCAAATCGTAGTTGTCGTTTCGATTTTAAAACAAGTAAGAATTTTGAAACAAACGAGAGAATGAAACAACGCTTATAAGGTTTGATATGTTACAGTAAATAACAAACAAACTTTTTTTTAAATTTGAAAATAGGACGAATTTAAAGCAGTCTTCGAAAATAGATTTTTTTTTGTTTTGTTTTGCAGAAAGATGGACGAAAATGCAATAGCTTAAAAGTAGAAACGTAGTAAAGTTACAGCGTGAAATAATATTAAATATCTTCACTATGAGACGAGATATTCTCTACAACAGAAATTCACAAGGTCCGCCATTTTTATTTCAAAACAACGGTCAACCTGCCAGGTTGTTATGTTGGCAACAACACTTTTTTTATACAACTCTTTCAGAAGAAAAACACTGCTGCTTGTATCGAAGACACTGCTTGTACTGTCGCCCGGGTAGATAAACGAGTATTTCGAAAATTGAACGTCAAGAATGTATTCATACTTATGTAATTTCTGTACTTGATGGATGACAGTTGTTTTGACACACCTGTGACGACAGCAAACCAGTGATAAATACGGAAGTAACTCGAGAGGAAATTACGTGGTACCTGCTGGAACAGGATAGAAGTCAATGAACAGTTGACTGTAGCCAGTGCATGGACATGACTAAGGTTAATTCTACTACAGGATAGAAAGACAATGTGTTTTCTTATGGGAGAGTTTGGCACAAGGAAAAATTATGCCGCTAGTTTCACTGCTATCGCTAAGGCACCAGAAAAATACGAAATCGTAGAAAAAATATATTTAAATAGGCTTGGAAGTTACAATAGTCATTTAACTTAATTTTATAATGAAAAGAAACCAATCTTTCGTTTTAAATTATCAGCTTACTGTGGGGGCCGCGGTGGCCGAATGGTCAGACCATTCGCCTCCCACCAAGGCGATCCGGGTTCGATTACCGGCGGGGTCGGTTCCCGGATTTTCTCACGTGGGAATCGTGCCGAACGATGCCACTGGTAGGCGGGTTTTCTCCGGGATCTCCCGTTTCCCCACCGTTTCATTCCAGCGCTGCTCCGTACTCACGTCATGTCACACACCCCCCCCCCCCCCACCCCCGCGGCGCTAAAGACATCGATGTTGAGCGCTGACCAAAATCTCTCACTCACCCTCAACTTACTGTAAATTAAAGTGCAGTGATTGATCAGTTCACACTCATTACCGATACCAGCGCTCAAGCGGCAGACATTTTCCCTGTGACAAACTTTTAAAGTTGATCTTTCTAACCTAGTAGAATTAACCCTAGACGTGACTCAGTAGTCTAGGCCGTGACTAGATGAATGCGAGAAATATTCATGTTTCTAGTGATGGGGAATGCGCTGACACGCGACGCGTGGGTCGCCTGGTCGTTGACCTTGAACCGCGGCGCCTTTCGCGTAGCGGCAGGCAGATGTTCGTTACCTGGCGTGACGTCACAAGCGCGGGTCTGTTTGTAACCGCACATATCGCCCCCCGGGCACCCACGAAGTTGCACGCCAGTTTCTCGCTGTAACTTCTTGCTCAGTAACACACATCGAGCGACAGTTTGGCGCGTTGGCCTTAGGCCGGATTTACACATTGGCCCAATAGACTGGGCCAGTCTTGAAAGGTAAAAAAAAAAAAAAAAAAAAAAAAAGCCAATGACAGAGGAATGACCAGCCGCCATTTACACATTGGTACAGTTCATGCTTGGCCAGTCATATCGCCAGTTTTGTGCGAAGGCAATGGAGGATAAAATTGGACGTGGCTGTTGCTGCAGTGACTTTTATCCTGCCTGTACATTACCAGAATACAGACAGAAAAAAATAAATTGTCCTATACCATGCATATGTTTCCGCATTTTAACTGTTAATTTTACGTTCAAGCTACGAATCGACGAAAACGAACACCAATGCATAGCCCAATGTGTAAACAAAGCCCTAGTCAACGCCAATCCCTGTGACGCTGGGCGAAAAACCGACAACGAATTGCCAATGCTTCCAACACACAGCCAACATTCCAAGATCGACCAAGCACCAGTTACACGTTGGTCGATTCCTTCCAAGGTCGGGCGTTGGGCCAGTGTGTAAACCCGGCCTTAGCAGCGATGTGGCGAGTTTTGAACTACCAAGTATCGCCCTTAGAGCCCGCGCACTTCCAGGCCCTGACCGCTCTTGCTGTAATCTATACGCGGTTCGGAAATAAGTGAGTACTTATAACCCTATTAAATGCACATTTCCAGCGAATTCGTATCGTTCCGCTCGTATCGGGTAACGACCGGAAGTGTCCAACCTCTTTGGAACCTACATAGCTTGTTAAAAATGTATATTAATTTTAAAGAACGCATATATGTCGAATTATGTTAATTTTATTTCAGTATTGTTGCATTTAAATGAGAAAATACACGGAACTACATTCGGCAATTAGTTGCCAACCGTATAAAACGAGTAAAGTAACTATTGTTAATGTTAAATTATATAAAGAATTGGTTAGTGATTTTTTCTGAAGGTTTAATCTTTAATACTCACTTCATCACGAACGACCTATAGTTAGGGGTCGGAAAATATCGCGGATTGAATGACATTCACGTTAGAATGCACTGCCCTGTGCATCTTCAAGCTCCGACCATTTGTTTACCACCTGTTACTCAGTATAACAGTGAACAATGAACCTTTAGACGGGGTTTGTATATGCATAGGACAATGGATTCTAACATGCAGGTCATTGTATCGGCGAAATTTTCCGGCATTTGCCTATAGTATCACGCGAATTACATCTGCAACAGTATTATATTATTGCACGTGTACGAGCCCAAATAATTAAACTTCAGATGTCAGGATGCTAGGGATTTATATAGTAAATTATGTTCGAGTCAGGTGGTGCAACGGTAACACGCTGCACTCGCATTCGGGAGGAAGGACCCGGGTTCGATCCCCGTCTCCGGCCATCCTCATTTCGGTTTTCCGTGGTTTGCCGAAATCGCTCCAGGCCGTGGCTGACTCCTATCTGTCATGTTGTGTGTCGCCGCCTATAATAAATTGACTTCGTTGTCGACGAGACGTAAAGCCCACCTTCATGATATCTATTTCTTTCAAACAGTAACTATTTTCTGCACTAAAAAAAGGAGACGACTGCTACAGGAACAAAATGCAGGGGAAAATATGAGAGGACATTTCAGAGTGTTTTTTTTTAAATAAACATAATAAATAGTTCATACTTTAAGGGTATTATAAATACAGCTTAAAATATCCTTTAGCTATAAATGTCATTCAAGATGTACCAAGTCGCAACGAATATACTTACTTGAAAGGCGCGTTTCACCTCAGTTTTCAACGTCTTTTTCTATTTTCATATTTATACCAGATATTTTTCTTCTTATTTTAGACATAAATTGTGACTAAATCTTCCACTTAGGAAGTTTGTGTATCTCTCATTATTTTTGCGTAATGAGTCGTAAACGTAAAAATTTGCACTTTTACGGTTTTAAGTATGCCACTAAAACTAACTGACATACCAAACCGTAAAAATTCACAGTGTATAACATTGTTGTAGGCTATGATTTGACATATATGAAACGAAAAAATAAAATATTTCTGTATTTAATAAAAATGAAAATTTAAAAATTTCAACAATTATTTAAAAATTGAAAAACATATTTTTTTTGTTTTATATGTGACAAATCACAGCCTACAACATTGTTATACGCTGTGAATTTTTTCGCTGTGGTCTGTCAATTGGTTTTAATGGCGTACATAAAACCGTAAAGTGCAAATTTTGACGTTTATGAATTATTACGCAAAAACTGTGAGAGATACAACATGTTCCTAGGAGGAAGATTTCATCACAATTTATGTCTAAAATAAGAAAACAAATTTCTGGTACAAATATAAAAATAGAAAAAGACGCTGAAAACTGAGGTGAAACGCGGCCTTAACGATGACGCATCGTGGATTTAAAGCAATGCGTGACTGATTTTAAATAAATTTATTACAGAGTTATAGTTATCCACTCTGAATCAATTTTGTCACTAATCTAGTCATACATAGCGACCATCTGTGTCTAAACGCGGGGAGAGACTTCACAGACGTGGCCTCAACCCAAAAAACCAAGACAGTCTTGACTCCGGCCACAAAAGCCTCCGATTACCACTTAAAAAGGATCACGTAATAAATTTCGAAATCCATACGGCGAATTTTAACATAATCTATGTTCTTTAATTCACATAATACGCTAGAAATTTGAAAGTATAAATTCCTTAATTTTATGGACGCACATAAATTTCAAAAGGCCCATTTGCCACATAGTAAAGTATCGTTATAGCTGGCGTGTAAGAGCCGTATCTCATTTGACTGTGAGCCAATTACAATAACTTTCCTGCAACACCACACGTTTGTGATTTGCCGGTAGAATCTCACGGCTTGTGACAGATAAAATATCCAATCGCTGACCACGAAGCAGAACTGCAGATGTGCACGTAAGGCACTGAAACAAAGTGAGGCAAAATTCTTTTTCACGAAAAACAAGTGTCCCTACTAGTACCATCTTCACTCGCATTAGTTGTCAAAATGGAAGTAATTCAAACATTCCACTTTATGAAAGGTAAGGAGTCAGTGCCTCAAGGCTAAAAATAAACTTGCAGTTTTTTCTGTAGTTGAACATATGAAATTAAACTTGAAATTGATAAAACTTTATGTAATGCGTGGTTAAAAGAAAACATAATTGAAAGATTAAATGAGAACAACTAATATATTAATAGGAGTACAGTTGTGGGGTATTTAAGTATTAAGTTGAAGTCAAAATTCTTGCCTTAAAAAAAAAATTAATGGTGTTCAGTTTAATCGCTGGTTTACTACACTCTTGGGGCCGCGGATCTTTCGCCTCCCACCACGGCTATCCGGGTTGGAGGAGACGGTCCACGAATTTTCGCATGTGGGAATCATGTCGGACCATGCCGCTGGTCGACGTATTTTCTCAGAGTTCTCAAATTTCCCCCGACCATTCATTTCGGTGCTGCTTCATGCTCACCTCATGCCACCCCTCACCGGCGCTAAAGACCTCGATGTTGAGTGCTGACCAAAATCTCTGTCACTCACCGTCTATATAGTGCTCTCTTAATCGAAATCAATAAATATTCAGCGCAAACAGTGGTTTTTCACGGATTTAGGTCGTTAAAACCTATCCCTAGATAGAGGCGAGCAACGTTCGCGTGTTTTGTCGACAGGTTAAACTTCGCTGCACTGTATGATGTGTTCGAGGACAATCTGTGAGTTCATTTGCCGCGAGTCTCTGTGTGGTGTAAACGGTTTACATGAGGTTGGTCACTTTATCGTGTAACTTTCAATTATTGGTCAAAAGGGATCTCTCCAGCAAGCCACGACAATGTAAGCCAATGGGAAACATCCAGAGAACGTTCAGCAGCTTGCAGTCTACTTTAGTCTTCTACCAGAAAATAAAGAGAATATTTAGAGATAATAATGGTACACCATGAAAATTTTTTGTGCCAACATACCTTTGAAAACAGTGGAGTTTCTTCAGACATGTATGATTGGTTTGTATACGTCTTAAAATCAATACAGGCATCAAATATTACAATAGCGGGATTCTTATTGGCTCAGTCGAATAGGGTAACAGTTCCAAGTACAAGCGAAAGCCAGTAACCTTTTCATAAGCTGAGCGTGCGTTTAAACCCAGCAAACAGTCATGTGTTTTCCCGCGATAAACTACCATCTCTAAGAATATTTCACGTCCCCATTCATATGGAATCAGCTAATTGCCTTCTGCTAAACAGTGGTTATTTGCTGATTCCTGTTTTGAGAGCTCTTGCATAAGAAAGGTAGTGAGATTTTTTGCAGCCCGTATTATGATATGATCTCATTCAATAATAAGCTAGATAGATATGCATTTATAAACATCGTAAAAAGTGCGCGCGCTTTATTGTTGCTTAACCATTAAGTTACTGTACGGCCACGACAGAGCGATTTAATCTATCTCTGTTGGCTACTATGTGGCCTCATTACGAAATCTGTTCGCGATTACGATTTCTTTCATCAGGAACAAACGTCAACTACGTATCTACGTAAACAAAAGTTTTGATATCTGGCAGCAATTTAGACTATTATCGGGGATAATGGTTCAAACATGTCATTTCAACAGTTTTTGGTCAATAACATATTTTCCGTCTTGCATTACACTATTGAAATGTAGTTTTGTTCGCATGAAGGGAACATAATGTAACGGGCGTAATATTATCGTTAATATACAGCTGAATCAGGACATAATAGTGTGGTGAATTTTCCGTATAATGAGAGAAATGTTGCCATGGAAATATACATAAAATTAAGTTATTTGTCTATTCAAATATAAAATAAAAAGCTGATTTATATTTAAAACAAGACAAGTTAAGACTTAATTAAAAATTTGAAAAACCCCCGACTTACAGGATACTAAATTTCAAATCGATCAGACCAGTAGAATTGCTCACATTCACAAAAAAAAATTACTAGAAAAGAGCTGATGATTATTAAACGACTGAAAAGATTTCTTTGAATCATATCTAAGAACACTCTCAATCAAGTCAGCTGTCAAACAAAAGAAACCGTATCGAAATAGGTCCATTCGTTTAGGAGCTACAATGCCACAGACAGACACAGATACACAGACAGACACTTCAAACTTGTAACACCCCTCTTTGCGTCGGGGGTTAAAAAGCAACTATGTACACTGTCTAAAGCAATGCTAATGAAGTGTTTTTTTTTTTTTTTTCATTTTATTTCAAGAAATGTGTTTTTGATGTCGTCACATTAAGGGCACGGTCTACCGCAATTTCCATCACCACTTTTTAATTTTTTATTTGTACCAGATATTTGTTCTTATTTTAGACACAAAATGTGACTAAATTTGGCTGTTATGAATTTTTTTTATTTCTCATAGTTTTCGCGTAATGACTTCTTAAAGTCATATTTTGCATGTTTCCGTTTTAACGACTACACTAAAACTAACAGATACACCAAACTAAAAAAAAATCACAGTGGATAAAGACATTGCAGGTTACAATGAAATGCTCATAAAATTAAAGAATAAAAATTATTTGAGTTTTAAAAAAATTCTGAAACTGAAAACAAACATTTAAAAAATTCCAAATTTTTTTTTAAAATACAAATATTCTTTATTCTTTAAATTTATGAGCATGTAATTGTAGCCTGCGGTGTCTTTATTCACTGTGATTTTTTTTTTTGTAGTTTGGTATATCGGTTGGTTTTAGTGTAGTCCTTAAAACGGAAACATGCAAAATATGACTATAACAAGCCATTACGCGAAAACTATGAGAGATAAAAAAAATTCATAAGAGCCAAATTTAGTCAAATTTTGTGTCTAAAATAAGAAAAAAAATATCTGGTACAAATAAAAAATAAAATAATGATGATGAAAATTGCGGTAGCCGCGCCCTTAAGAACAAAATTAAGACACATTATTAGATACAGGAAAAATTCGCGGGTTCACCGACATGTAGGCTAGCCTGCAAGAGTATTAATTGTGAACTGAAGCAGACAGCAGCTGCTCATTAGTTGCTCGCTGTTAAAGTTATATAGGTCTGTATTAGTTACACTTCCATTATTGGCTCGGAGACTTCCAGGAGGTGTCAAATACGTCAAAGGCCAGTTGCGAAAGTGACTCAAACCTATATAGATGATGGAATTGTAGCTTCTGCCCAAATGAAAACGCGAATTTTTCAGGTCTCTGCACGTCATTATATCTCATATGAACTGTACCTACGCTTTTCATTGCACGGTTCTCTGACTGAACACACGCGTATGGTAGCTGAAGTGTTTTCTGTTTATTTTTGTGGTTTTCTTCGTGGCAGTTCCTTGGCACCTCTTTTGACTAAAGTGAAATTCTTTGTGGATTGGCGTATAGTTGAAAGACCAATGTATACGTCGTTCGGAATAAAGTGAGCCCTAAAAATTTAACCTTTGAAAAATATCACTAGCCGTTACTGCATATAATTTAGCATTAACTATAGTTCCATTACTGCTTGTATGGTTGGCAGCGTAATTACGCAGCGTAGTTCCATGTATTTTCCTATTTAAATACATCAGTACTGAAGCAGAAGTAATCGAAATCGGCATAGTTGTGTTTTATATAATAATTAAAACTTGTTTTTATCAAACCGTATGTATTCCTACTAACTGCACTATATATCGTACACGTAAAAAATCAAGTGACGTGTCCAGAGAAGTTATTTCCCGTTGTTAGCCGTTACGCGCGGAAAGATACGAATTGTAGGAAAATATAACTAGAGATGATGGTTTATCGCGGGAAAACTTGACTATTTGCTAGGCTTCAACGTACGTTCAGCGTATCAAAAGATTACTGGCTTTTCCTTGTACGCGAAGCTACTGCCCTATTTGACTAAGCCAATAAGAATACCGCTATTTTAATATTTGATGCATGTTATTGGTCTATAGACAGCTACGTTGTGTCAGTGTTTTCAAGGCTATGTTGGCACAAAACATTTTCGCGATATACCATCATTAGTGAAGGTGGTTTATCGCGGGAAACGTTGACTATTTGCTAGGCTTCAATGTAACGTATTCATTTCTGACGCTTTTATTTTGTTACTGGCGAGTCCCTATTTGAGTGGGCCAATGATAACTCTTGTGTGCTATTACTGGACGTATGTGATTCGTCTGTAAACAACTAGACTGTGCCACATAACCGCCGGCCAGTAATACTTGACGCAGGACGCTACACTGAGGTGCAGAATACGCTGGCAGAAAACATTCTCGCGATAAATCACCTTCTCTAACCATCATCTCTAAATATAACTTTAACGGTTTTCTTTAATGCTCACTTTATCCCGAACAATACATTCTGTGCATACCGTATAAGAATTCCATTATTTGACAGATCATAAAAAAGTATGAAAATATTTCAAAAGAGACGTAGCTGATTACTTTACCTTTCATTATGTACCTTGTAATCGAAAAATTTAAGAGTAACTGTGAAATAATTAAGCTAATTAAAATTTTAACACAAATATTTTATCTCAGCTAATAATATACACTAAATGACCCCCAGTACTGATTTAATCCAATAATACGCACGTAATAGTAACATGTAAAGAAACATCGCCGGTTATTCCTCACATCTTTCATTTATTAAACAAAAACTAATATTATTAACGAAAGAAGTGACGCAGTTATCGTTGTCAAATCATATTGGGCACAACATGTTGGAACGCTTTGGAGATTACTGTCGCAATACAGATAGATTATCAGGAGTTTTCACTCTAAATAATGATTGGACGAAGATAACCAGAGACGGTTCAAATGATTACAGACGAATCGCAAATGATCGGTTCAATTTATCGGCTTAGGAGAATTCTCGTTGGCCCGGTTAAATAACGGGATAAGAACATTGTACACATATAGACGGTTCTCTTTAATGTGAGCGCTTCCCAACACTTATCTTTGTTCCAGTGTCTTACGTGCACATCTGCAGTTCTGCTTCGTGGTCAGTGATGGGATATTTTAACTCTCTCGAGCCTTGGAATTCTACCGGCGAATCACAGACGTGTGGTGTTGCAGGAACGTTATTATAATTGGCTCAGTCAAATGAGATACGGCTCTTCACATATACACGCTGCCTATAACCAAGAATGAGTATTGCATATGTGTACGTAAGGCACTGAAACAAACTGGGGAAAAATTCTTTTCACGCAAAACAAGGGTTCCTAACTATACCTGGTTAAGGATAAAGTAATCACTTTTGAAACCTTGATAACTTTTTCTTTTCAGATTGTTTATAGTTCCCTGTAACTGTTTAATACAAACAAAGGTACCTAATATCAATCAAAGTGAGTAGATTGTACTATTCTCTAATGTTAAGGGCGCGGATACAGCAATTTTCATCACCATGTTTTAATTTTTTATTTGTACTAGATATTTGCCCCCTTATTTTAGACACAAATTTGACTAATTTTTGCTGTTATGAAATTTTTTTATCTCTCATATTTTTCGCGTAATGGCTTGTTAAAGTCAAAATTTGCATGTTTCCGTTTTAAGGACTACACTAAAACCGACTGATAAACCAAAGTGAAAAAAATTCACAGTGGATAAAGATGTTGCAGACTATAATTTCACGTACATAAAAACAAAGAATAAAAATTTTTTTATTTAAATAAAAATGCTAAAATTTTAAATAATTATTTTTAAAAATTCTAAATTTTTTAAAATACAAAAAAATTTGACTTTGCCGTTTAACATTGCTGAACTTGTAGCCTACAACATCGTTAAACACTGTGATTTTTTTTTTTTTTTTTTTTCAGTTTGGTAAGTGAGTTGGTTTTACTGTCATCCTTAAAACGAAAACATGCAAATTTTGGCTTTAACGAGCCATTACGCAAAATCTATACATGCGAGAAAAAAAAATTATAAGAGCAAAATGTAGCCACATTTTGTGTCGAAAACAATAATTATCTGGTACAAATATAAAATTGAAAACATGGTGATGAAAATTGCTGTAAACCGCGCCCTTAACATTTAAAATCGCTATAAATAAATGTTTTATTTTTTAAAATTATTATTCCAGACAAGATGGTCTTGGAAAGTACTCACTTTATTGTGCACCTCCTATACACTGGAACCAAGCAAACACTCGACTTTAATGGCGATAAATCACTCCCTCTCACCATTGTTGCTGTTATCTGATAGGCTAGATGGTGTGTGATAAGAGTGCGGCTTGATAATGTCGCTAACCCACGCCTGGCTGCAGACATTTCGCCGCTATCCTCACTCCAACGTTTATCGCGTTTCGTCTTATCACAACCTCCGAAAATAAATAACGATTCGCCCGTGTCAACGCAAACAACCACGATTCAGGATTTTTTTTTCTCTCGTTTTCTTGACGCTCTCGATTATTTGGGCTGCGTTCGTTCTGTATTTGTTCATAAGGGACACGACAGTGATAGAAAAAATGGTAAAAGTATATTTTATAAATATAAATTCCTAATCCTGTACTTTTAGGGAAGCAAATTTGGTAATTTAAAATTGTGTCGGACATACATTAGCGCCAAATATGCTGATTAAATTCCCCAGGTCTTGCGACAATCAAAATGAAACCCCTTAAAAAATTTAGGTGCATGTAGGCTTGCCCAAATTTGTGAGCAAACATTTTGCTATAATGAGTTATTCGTTTAGCGTAATTTCTTGCGTCGCAATCAGATGTACACAATTCCGGCATCTGAGATTGTGGCCCGGAAATACATCATTCGGTCAGTATGTTTGCTCAAACATTTGGCAATTACTTCGTTCTAGAAGTTATTTCAAACAAGTTAGTATAGTGCAGTAAACTCCATACAGTACTTTAATGTATTAGCCGCTTGTGTTTAATGTAGACAGACAACAATCGTGTGTTGTGGAGATGGGTGATAATTAGAGATTATGTTATATCGCGAAAATGTTTTGTGCCAACATAGCCTTGAAAACACTGACACAACATATCTGTCTGCAGACCAATAACAGGCATCAAATATTACAATAGCAGGATTATTGTTGTCTCAGTCAAATAAGACAACAGTTCTACGTACAAACGGAAGCCAGCAATCTTCCCATAAGATGAACGTACATTGAAACCACGCAAACAGTCAAGTTTTCCCGCGATAAGCCATCATTAGGGACCCCCTAATTTTCGCGAAAAGAATTTAGCCCCACTTTGTTTCAATGACTTACGTGCACATCTGCAATTCAGCTTCATGATCATTGGCAGCATGTCTATATGAAGAGCCGTATAGCATTTGTCTGAGCCAATTACAATAAAAACTCTGCAACACCTTACGTCTGTGATTTGCCGATAGAATCCCAAGGCTCGAGAGAGTTAAAACGTCCAATTATTGACCACGAAGCAGAACTGCATCTGTGCACGTAAGGCACTAAAACAAAGTGGGGCAAAATTCTTTTCTCGAAAATCAAGGGTCCCTAACCATCATCTCTGATGATGGTAAAGCACGAAAGTTGTTTGTGCCAACACACCCTTGAAAACACTGTAGTTTCTCGTGACGTGTATTATAGGGTGATAACGCTTGACGCAACGTAGCTGTCTGCAGACCAATAATAGGCATCAAATGTTACAATAGCGGCATTGTTATGGGCGTACTCAAGTAAGGCAACAACTCTACGTACAAGCGAAAGCCAGTGATCTTTTCATAAGCTGAACGTGCGTTGAAACCCAACAAACATCTAATTTTCCCGCGATAAACATTCATCTCTAATAATAATATCCTAGGACTAGACACGCCAAATACTTAACCCAGTATCCTTCGTACGGCTGGAACAGATCAGTCAGAGGAACATTAAGGGTAAACCGACCCTATATAGTGATATACCTTAATATCGTGTTAACCACGTGGCAGACTTCACAACTTGGTAAGGCTGTGTACACAGAGTACTGAAGTTCGAAGCCTTAATATCAAGAAGTATGGTACGGCTACCCGACATCCCATAACAGATAAAATATTAATCACCAAGTACTGAGGAATAATATTGCTCACAATGCAAATAAAGCACACTCAATCTAATATTGAATGGTATTTTGTATTGTTCTTTAAGCAGCAGAATAAATAAACCGTGAAAATTAAAGAATAATGCTTACGTAGTAATCGTGTAAGGAAAATTTTAATACTGCACAAAAAAGTTCAATTTTAACAACATAAATGTTTACTACCACATCCTTACAACATTAATTATTGCTTGTTTGCTATGCAAAATGGTTAACTTCAATATTTAAATTGTTTTAATTATGTCTTGAAATAAGATAAATTCTCATTATCGGCTCTCAAACTCGTATAAAATAAATCTCAGAAAATTAAATATAATTACGACTACATTTTGACAAATACACGGTACATAAACAAAGCTAGTAAAAATAAATAAAAATAAAATAAATGTGAAGCTTAATCTAATCAGGTTACAAAAACTAATTTTAAGCTCATTAACTAAACTTTACTTACAATTACATTAGTTTAATATGTAATAAAAGTTAAAAATGAAATTATTTAGAATCTTACAAAACTAACTTACAGAACAATCAAAGAAGAAAGAAATATTAGAAGAATGCAATATGCTAGTTAAAATATTATTTCCGTAAGCGAAATACTAATTCCATTACCTACAAATTTTCAATATACATCATGTAACATAAGAAGTTAGATGTGTATTGTTTAGTACTTTACAAGTAAAATACACTCCATTTCAGTCGCTATTTTGGATTCTGGATTGTTATCTTTTTCGCTTTTATGAAATTCTGAGGAGAAAAGTGTTTAACTTGCTGTTATAGCGTGAATTAAATTAATTATTAAAAATTATTAAATAATTGAAAATAATTATTAATTTACTTTAATAACTAAAATAAAATTGCAGAATTGTGAAATTATAATGTAAAAAACGACAACAATTAATTTTAAAACACAAAAATATTTTATTGCTTGTTTGTATATACGTCAAGTTGTAGCCTACAACATTGTTGTACACTGTGAATTTATTCTGTTTGGTATGTCAGTTGGTTTTGGTGGCGTGCATAAAACCGTAAAATGCAAATTTTGACGTTTACGAGACATTACGCAAAAACTATGAGAGATACAAAATTTTGCAAAGTTCAAGATTTAGTCACAATTTATGTTCAAAACAAAAAAAAAATCAGGTGCAAATATGAACATATGACTATGTAAATAGCTGTAGACCGCGCTCTTGACGAGCTGACGGCGCGGCGGTCGGGCAGGTTGTGAACGAGCGAGTGACGTTGCGCGTCCCAGAAACGGCGGCGGTTTTGAACGTCAGCCAAGGGGCCGACGAGTAACCTGTTCGCTGTGTGCGTGCTAATGCCACATCGCTCGCGGCGACCGTACGTGTCTTTCCTATCTATTTCTCCTCGCCTTCCCCGCTCCTATCATCTTGTACTTGACGGACGCCTCTAGTCGCGCGGGAGAAAATACAAACTAGGTCCACGACCGAGGTCTGCCTCCACGTGTAATTACTTGTATAGGTATTTCGCGATAAAGTGATCACTTTACAACACCACATTGTCTGGAATAATAATTAAAGAACGCGGACCTCAGATGTTAACTTTTGAGTGTGGTTAGAGATGACGTTATATCGCTTGTGCCAACACACCCTTCAAAACGCTGTAGTTTCTCGCAACTTGCATGATTGGGCGATGTACATCTGACACATCGTAGCTGTCTGCTGACAGGCATCGAATATTACAATATCGGGATTCTTATTGGCTCAGTCAAATAGGGTAACAGCGCCAAGTACAAGCTGTACGTGTTATGAAATCCAGCAAACAGTCAAGTTTTCCCGTGATAAACCATCAACTCTTAAATATGGTTTAATGTACACACTTTGAGTGATATTAGGTAGCTTTGTTTATAATAAAAAGTGACGGGACACAATTAATAATCTAAAAGGGGACAAATAACTAGGGTTTGAAAAGTACTCACGATATCTCGAACCATTTATACCTTGTTGTCAAGCGTTTACGTGGCACTGTGGACGTCCGCGCGATCCTCGGCATTGAAAACTGAAGAATACAAGATGAGGTTATATTAAGGGGCCTCCCTACACGCGCTTCAAATGTGTTGCAACGAGTTGAAGTTTCTTCTTTTTTAGACGAAACTATTTAGCGCGCATTACATTAGTATATTTACGAAAATAACACACACTTCAAAGTGTATCGCTATAGTTTTCAAAATGTGGCACGTTTATTAGATACATCATTTGCGAGCCCCTCA
>PNEQ01134164.1:18503-96333 GCA_003012365.1 Medauroidea extradentata
AAAAAAAAAAAAAAAAAAAAAAAAAAAAAAAAAAAAAAAAAAAAAAAAAAAAAAAAAAAAAAAAAAAAAAAAAAAAAAAAAAAAAAAAAAAAAAAAAAAAAAAAAAAAAAAAAAAAAAAAAAAAAAAAAAAAAAAAAAAAAAAAAAAAAAAAAAAAAAAAAAAAAAAAAAAAAAAAAAAAAAAAAAAAAAAAAGGTTTTCCAGGCTGCCGTGTCAGAAAAAATAACAACCGGATTTCGAAAAAAATATAACTTTAGAAACAAGCGATAGACTTTGAGCTAGGCTGCCCAGAAATAAATTAATGTGGTCACCGCAAAGTCTCATAGCATCTGTTACAAAATATAAATCGCAATATAGCTTGATCGATTTCGTTATGTTTTGAAAAGCCATTCTCCATGTCCTACCATGCACAAATTCTCAAAATTATACTCTGCAAAATTTTCTGAAATAACTTATGATTTAAAATATTTTTAGTAAATGAGGCAATGTTGATGCATATAAGATATTTAGTGATGAATTCTAGTGATCGTAGTAGTGTTTTACGTTTATCTTATATTGAACTTGAAATCATTATTGAAAGTTAACCTGTAATTCCCTTGCAATGATTCTGCATGACACATTAATGAAAGATTCAATTATATTATTATGTGTGTTTAGCAGTTTATCAAGAATATATATAAAATGTCTTGTCAAAGAGAAAATTTTGTTATACTACTTGAATAAACTACATGGCTCGAAAACAAAAGTACAAGAAAATTATGTAACACTACCCCTTAAGTGCCATAAGGTAAGTAGGCTTTACGTCTCATTGACAGATAGGACAGTAAAGACATAAACACACAAATTGGTACAATGACAGGAGCTGGGAGAGGAATCGGCCACACTCTAAAAAAAATTTGTAAAATTTACAAGGATTTTTTTTTGTACTTTTACATAATATTTGTAAAAGTACAAAAATTTTCTTTGTAAAATCATTAGTTTATGAAGTTACAAAGGCAATCTTTGTAATACTACAAAGGAATTCATTGTACCTATACCGACAGTTCCTGCACTGTAAATTGTTTTGTAAAATATGACAAGGCACTCCTTCGTAGTTGTACAAACTTTTGGAAACGTTGAAAATTTTTTAAGTATTATTTTATAATGTTAAAAGGATTTTGTTTTCAAAAACAACTTGGAAAAAAAATTTGTAGCCTACACAAATTTTAAGTTCGCCGGAAATTACTTATGTAAAGATCACAATCTCTGAAAAATATTTTTCTGGAATAAAGTGAATACTTATTTTAATTGCGTGCTTTAAAAGAATTATTACTGAACTATGCATTGAATGTATACATGTAAATAAATATTAAGCAATATAGGAGTCACGGTGATCTAGTGACCGCCCGTCCGTAGCTCGGTTGAGCGACCGACTTAGATACGAGGGGTTCCTGGTTCGATTCCCAGGCCTGGCTGGGTGCAAAATTTGTGTTTGTCCGTTTGAGTCGTTTCAATTGTAAGAGTCAACAAAAGTGTCACAACTTGAGATTTGTCTTATAATAAAGCTATAAAGGGGGGATGTTTGGCTCGTTGCTGATGTTGCGACCTTGTCAAGGACCCTAAAATTTTTATTTTAAAAAAGTGGTAAAATACATAGAATCTGAGCATGGGGAGAGTGGTTCGAAACTTAGCACGTCACTATATATATATATATATATATATATATTTCAAAATAATTTCATATATACGTCCTTTATTCAAAAGTCATTTGATAAATAAGTTCAGTGTTATTTATGAAGTACAATGAACATTTAAATTTTTTTTTCCTTATTTAAAGTACAGTTACGAGGCTAGTCCTTGTAATTTTACAAACATATACTTTGTATTTAAATACAAGGACAACCATTTTAGTTTTACAAAGTATTTCTTTAGCAAATTATTTTCCAAGGATTCTTTCTAAAAGTACAAAAAATTTTTACAGTTCATATATATATATATTATATATATATATATATTTTTTTTTTTTTTTTTTTTTTTTTAAGGAACCATCGCAGCGTTCGCCTGTGGCGATTTCTGGAATCCATGGAAAACCGGAATCACGATGGCCGGGTCCTCCGAAATGCGAGTCATCTAGCTCGGTAAGTGCCGTGTGAAAGAACCACATTAATTATCATACTTTTATTTTTGTAGTTGCCATAAATTTTCACCGTATCTTGAAAAATAAAATACTTAGGTATAAATCCCCCAAGTTACTATTTCAGCATTCTCGTGAAGTGATTTAAGACAACTATACTCTATCCATTCTAAGGTTGCAGCCAATTCATTCAAGTGAATGACAATAAAATTTTTGTGCAGCATAAACTTTATTTGAAATATTGAAAAATACAAGGGAATTGTGTTACGGCACAATCATAATGAGAGGAGTCAAGATATAATTCAATTGCTTTGATTTATTTCATTAGAAATTTTTATTTCTGCTGCAACCTTAAGAGTGGACAGGGTATAGGTTCTATGGCGAAACTAAATCAGGATTTTTGGACTGGGAATTAACGAGGGTCCCGCCGAACGCAAGTCAAAGAGTTTTAGCACTGTGCCATCTCGCTTGGTAGAAGCTGAGACTAACTGAAGTATCAGTTACGCGGGAGATAACAAGGCAACAGAGGAATTATAGACTACTGTAACATCCAGTGGCGGATTCAGCCCTTGGTCGAAGGGATGGAGGGGGTTGATGCCTAAAAAAGTAGATATATCCACTACCCAAGCAAGAAACCGATTGGGGGGGGGGGAGAGGAGGTTCAGGGGTCCACCCCTGCAAGAAATGTGTATTTTAAGGTGCAAAATGGTGCTGTTTAAAGAGTTTCCGAATAAAAAATAGAAGACCGCTTTAAGAAATTGTAATATTTTAAGGGTAAACTATGTTTCAAAAGTGAAAAACTCTGTGCTGATATAAAATAATCAGATGCATTCTTAGTCATAGACTTCCACGTGTCACTATAACTACCATATATAACTGGCATAGTTCCGTACATTGTACACAGTTGCAATAATTTTAATGAATTTCGAATTAAATAGTATAAAACATTTAGAAATTTAGAAAACTAGAAAGTTTTATTTAGATTACGTAAACCATTATCTATTGTATAAATTTTTATTCTACATATTTTTGTAACACAAAATCGTGTAACTGTAATTGTGCTGTAAATGTTGGGTTGTTTTAGGAAAAAGTGTACGATATTGTTTTTCAATATTTTACTTGGAATGATTTTGGTGTAATTGTTTTGGGGAGCAGGCTCGGGAGGATTTATGACCCCTACGTCCGCTCTGGATCCGCCACTGCTGAGAAAGTAAGATGTTTCACATTAGCATTGTCAGTGTTGTACGTGGTGCTTCTGCTTCCAGTTCCGTAATTTCGAAGTACGTAAATGTTAGTTAATGTTTATGTTTACACGCCACTAATGCATATGTTGAAAGTTTCTTTTCCGAGTAGAGAATTATCGTTAGAGTTTAGTTTGGTGACTACAACAATGTTTATTTTGATTTGTTGGTTTCGAAACCTTATGACGTGCAGTTATTCAAATATTTTTTGTTGAGAAACTTTTCAGCGTGCCAGATCTTTCAAGGTTGTAGAGGAAGAGCTGTTTTATACACGCATAGAGGATCAGAGAACCTATATAGGGCCCGCTGGTAGGAAATTAATGTAAATTTAAGGTAATTTTACGGGTCCGCATAGTTTAGAACTAGGTGACCCAGAGTGTATAAGACGTGTTCCGCGTGAAAAGATAGAAGAGGGTTTGGCCTGACGATTGACGAGGATTTGTTTAGTTTAATTAGATTCAAGTGTCACGGGTCTTCAATGATTATGTAAGGAGGACTGTCAAGAGTTTACGGGGATCAATACCTGCCATTTCTAAATATGTAACCCTTGCTTTTAGTTTGGCCCGTACATTTTCTGTTGTATTTTATACATCGACAAGGCATATGGCATTGCTGCGTACAATGTACACAGTTGGTATTACATGATACTAGTGCTTATACTACACTGTAAAAAAAGTTAGTAATGTTATTCATCACATGTATGGTAACATTCCCCAACCTGATTTCCTAATATGTGTGGAAATTTACGCAGGGTAGAGTATTCGCCACACAAACCACTCGGAAGTTTCGTTCGCGCGTTATGTCAAATTGTCCTAGAGGGTTTGGGCCAATATGTAATGAAACATTACGTTACCAGTTGAGTAACTTTTCCTTGACACGTGTTGAGTAATTTTCCCTCGCTTGTAGAGGCAATTAGCTTCCATTACACGCAGAGTAAATTTACCTAATTTTTTTACAGTGTACATTTGTGACCATTCACAGGAAAAATATACTACTTTCCTCCGGAAGGTTTCTATAGTCCATTCGCTAAGATGTGTGGATGTTGTTGTAGTTTGCAAACAAGAGTGCGTGGTACTGATAAAATCAGTAAGGAGTGTGAAAGCTGCTAACCAGCGCACGCTGCTGCAGTGTGACGAGAGTTATGATAACTGGTCAAGCGAGTGTTGGTATTATTTTCTGATCGTGTTTTAATCAGACAGAAACGTCAGCTGTAAATGTGTTTCACTGTTACTGTCGAACGTAAGTAAACACATGTACACCCAGCTAGGGCTCTTATGTACTGTTTATTCACTTATCGATCGTAGATCGTGATACATATCACTGCATGTTCGGTATGGTAATTATATGTACAACACGTACAACATTAATTGTATCACTTCAATCTAAACTACGCATAATATCTATAAATTGGTTAGTATGTATGTATATATATATATATATATATATATATATATATATATATATATATATATATATATATGATATAATGTGACTGGTTAAAATATGATGTAAATATCGTTTATGTGTAATGAATGTATTAAAAAAAACTTACGGTTCCCATAACCCTGTCAGTTGCACAATCTGACAATACCGATGGTTTGGTAGTAACGAAGGCTTTGATAATGTTAATGAACGTCTATTACTTACATCGATCATTATCGTAGATATTATCGAGAATCGTTATTCACCAAACATCGAAAATGTCAATGTCGAAAATTACAAATATACCTAAACATGTAACAGCCCTACTGTCAATATTCACACTCATAAATCTCAACGACTTTGTGTTCATACTCGCCTAAATACCACTAATTCGTGCGTGGCATTCTTCGCTCAGTACCTGTCTGCCACTACACGTGGCGAGCTTTCCGGACACCCCTGATTACAAGCTGCAATCACGTGAACACTGCGTGTTTTCATTGACAGACCTTTCCTTCGATCACGTGCAAGTGCTTTCACTTAAACGCGAATAGACAGTAGTCAAACATTAAGAAAGGCGCTGAAGACGTATCAATTTTATAATGCTTGAGAAAGTAATATATGTGTCTTGTCAGGTGGAAACTATAGATAAATCTCTTTGTGTGGATCTGGCAGCGGAAAGTAAAGAATTCAAATATGATGTATATAGGGATACCAAACCCCCTTAAGTGGCCCGAATGCCTGGCTGTTGAAATGCGCTGCAGAGTGCTAGAAATACGCGTTTATTTGGATAATTAACGAACTTGTCCTCGTTGTACTTATCTACGAAAAGAAACACAGTGCATATAACATAAACTTTCAAAACATAACCTGCAGTGAAAATACTCTTTCCGAGCCGTCCAATATTGCTAAAAACGGTCTTTCCGTACAGTTGTATCACAAAATCTATTGCTCAGATTGATATGAAACTACGGAAAAGAGGTTTAATGAAGGAATAATCCCAAGAACTTTTACCCAATTTTTCATAAAGTATTCAAAACTGTTTAGTTGTTTGAAAAGAAAGAAAAGGACGTTACGAATCTTATAATATTTTGTTTGTAGTTTAAACCAGGTCAATTTGGGGAAATGATGTTACTTACAGCTATCTAATTATGATTTATACCTAGTGTTTGGAAATTCAAAGACCTAACCACAAGCACAGTTTTTTGTACCATTTGTAATTTAGAATCCTTGTCCACTTGCACTTGTGTAGTTGAAGAGTATATTGTATCATTTAATTATGTGCATAGTCGCTGTGGAGAGCAAGGGTGCTTCCATGCATGTAACACTCTTTGTGAATTTTAAGTGGATGTCAGTACAATATTGCGCTGTGCGCCTACTTCTGTGCAAACTATTCTACGCGCATGCTTGCAATGTATTCGTCTCCAGGCGATACGCCACAATAGACGATACAATCAAATAGCAAAATGCTTATTGTTCGGACATAATTGCATAGAGTTTTTTTTTTTAATTTTAATATATCCAGATTGATTCTGTGTATATTTCCAAATATTTTCTATTATGCCGATACAAGCTACTGGAACAAATTTTTTATGTTTTGCAGGGCTGGCGTTGCCTGTTTAAAACACGGACAGAAATGATTTCGCTTAACATTTACGTTTCTCGGTTTTTAGATTTTTACTCATGCCAAAAAACTGTAATTAGAGTAATCGTTATCCGAGCTGATAGTTCATATCTTCATATTCATATGTGTGGAATGTTCTGTGCGTATGTCGATCATAAATATTTCGAGGTTATTCCTACGTCATACGTTCTTTATTAAGCTGGGGAAACTATCGAATACATTTTTATAATCAGCTAGGAACTGTATTTAAAATCGTAATGAGTCATTATTATTTGTGAAATTTACGCTGCGACAATACAGATGAATCGTATTTGCGATTTTTATTAAATTTCATAGTCTAGGTATTTATATAGAAAATTTACTGTTATAATTTTTCCCTGGTGGTCTCACGAAATGTAGAACAATCTCCGCTCGGTTATATTCTGCATTCTGACCAAAATTATGTGTAAAAACTGACTGGAATCCTCTCTTAAGGAAGAAAAACACGCTTCGTGCACCATAACTGTTACATTTCTTTGATTTCTTGGTCCTACATATTTCATTTTCTTAGCAGATATTTTCTAGCACTTTTGGGATCTGAATGGTTGCTTTGTAAGTACACAACTTTCCCGCATTTTCTTCTCGTTTGAGTGAACACTACCACAGAAGTCTCTTCGAGTGGAAGGCCGTGTCCTTCAACGCTGCTACCCTGCATATACAAGGTTCATGTTAGCAGCACTTCGTACACACACTTTCACGGGCATAACATTTCCTAATCCGCCTGTCTAACTTATAGATAGAGGCACGATTATTTTGCGTAGTGATTCTAGGTCATGTTGAATGCTAATAATTAAAGACATGCAAAATTCGCGTTATTTTCTTGCAGCTGACTAGACTCCAAGTGACTATAGGCTCGTTCGACTTCTCCCGCTGGCCGATATTGTCGTGACTTGCCGCGGAGAATGCTTACACGGTAGAGAAGACAATCTCTGTAAAGACGTAACACGGTAACACACGTAAATGACAAGAAATAAAAGTTCGTGGGAAATTGAATCGCATATTTTTATCTGTTGTGTATAGAAAAGTGAAGTTTAGTCCGCCATCAAATGATAACGCAAATTTTGCATGTCTCTGCCAATAATGTTTACTTCACTACTCCTTCTGTGATTAGACGACACCTACTTTATCACATCTTTGACAACTGCAAGCCAGTGATAAGTAAGGAAACAAGCCGTGGTGGTAACACGTGTTACGATTACAAGCCAATGGACATTTATTTGACTTTAGCCAGTGTGTGTATAGGTCTGAGAATTCTACGCTGTTGCCAGATTAATACGCGAAATACTCGTGCCTCTATTTATAGAGGATGTTGTCAAATTGCGTGTTAGTATTTTGGAGAAACAATTCTCACATATAGAAGAACAAAACAAAATTTATGGAGGTAGGTCCGAAAACGCTCCGTTTCGGCACTGCAGTTCTCAGTACGTGATGTATGGTTTATATCGCGCGCTGGATCACGTTGCTGAGGAATGTCGTTACAACACTCCTGTGAATTATACACTACTCCGCCCACTATAAATTTTTAAAGAAAATCTTTGGAAACTCAGTTGCCAAAGAAATCCCTCGTAAAAATACAACGGTTGTCCTTGTAATAAAATACAAAAAAATATATTATTGTAAAATTACAAGGGATAGCCTTGTGGTTGCATTTTCATTACGGGAAATTAATGCCCACTCTACTTCATAAATAACTATAAACTTATTTACTATAAACTTTTGAATAAAATACGTTTACATGAAATTATTTTGAAAATAAAAAAGTAAAAATTGGAAGGTGATAAGTAAGTTTCGAACCACTCTCTCCGCGCTATGTTCCACATCTTACCCCTAGACCAATGTGACTTCTGTACTGTTCAGGCTTTATTTATTTGTACACATTCAGTGTGCAGTTCAGTTTTAATTTTTTTCTTTTAAAGCACGCATTAATATAAACATTCACTTTTTCCAGAAAAATGCTTTCAGAGGTTGTGGTCTTTACATAATTATTTTCCGGCGAACCTGTGATTTTGGTATACTACACATGTTTTCTGAGTATTTTTGCAAACAAAATCTTTTTAACATTATGAACTAACACTTTCACAAGGAAAATTAATCAATATTTACAAAAGTTTTCACTACATAGAAGTGCCGTGTTATATTTTACAAAAAAAAAAGTACAGTGCAGGAACTGTCGTTATATAGATAGGTAACCTACAAAGAATTCCTGTGTAGTATAGTAAAGTTTACCTTCGTAACGTTATGGACTAACGATTTCACGAAGAATATCTTTGTGAATTTTACAAATTTTTTAGAGTGCATCTTTGCATCTTTGAAAGAACTGTGCAATGGGAATGCATGACTGGATTTAGTTTCTTGGACATACTCCATTGCGATATCGATGACTGCAAAAGAAAACTTAAGATAATATAAAAAAACGTAAATAATCAGAGTATGCCTTAGTCAACAGGATACATACGCAACACAAATTTCATAAATGGAATCGGGTCAAATAAAAACAAGGACAAACAGATAAGAAACAAAAATCAAAGAAAAATCCAGTACACCACCAAGGCACTCGTGTTCCTGAACCCTGTGTGTGTCTACCTGATGACGAAAACAGAATCTGGTTCCCGAAACGTCGTTATACTGTCTGTCTGGAAAACTACTATGTTTTGTTTCGTCTCTTCGTTGTGTCGCATACTGTTTTTTGTTCGTGTCTGATATAATACTGGTTTTGTTTAGCCTCATTGGTGTGTGCTATTATTATATTGTGGGTCAAACATTTTATATGTTTGTCCCTTTCCCAAAGCAGACCTGAAACCTGGGTTCCCTGCCTTGGCGGTCTCGTGGAGTTTTCTTTTGATTTATGAATTCTTTTTATTGTTTGTGCTTGTTTTTATTTGAACCGATTCAATTTATAGAGGAGGATTATGTTGTGTATGTAATCCTGTTGATTAAAGTACGCTCTGCTTATTTATGTTTTTTATTATCTTTAGTTTTCTTTTACAGTAATCTATATCACAATGGAGTATGTCCAAGAAACTAAATCGAGTCACTCAACTATGTCACTAACCCATACTCTGTAGGAATAGCCGAAAATTGATAGAAACTTGTAAAAAAAATATCGCCTACACATCTGACCCAAAGAAATTGTAACTTGTAAAATTTCCGTCATCAGCTCGAACACATGAATCGACTAGCTGTTAATGAATCCTTGGGGAATTCCTGATTCGTTCGCACCCCTTCACAATAAGATTACGAAGGGTTTCCTCATCGGCCACAGGGGTTGCATACACAATGGTATTTAAATACCCCCACAAGCAAAATGGATCTTTTTCCGGACCTGTGTCCACTTAAAATTTTTGGTTTCTCTAGATGTGTAAATTGTTTCCCCAAAATATTGACGTGCAGTTTGACAACATCCTCTATACAGACTATTTAAAAATTGCGATAATAATTGCTAGAGCGTAATGCTTTGTTACTGTGGCTGTTGTTTGCAGCGTTGCCACATCATTGACGCTGTAGTCTACTGGAGAAGTAGAAAAACTTCCCATGGTGCATTTAAAAGTGGTTGCACTGTGGTTTACTGCATGAAGTTACGTGTCCTGACAACAAAATTGGTAGCTGCAACCGCATTTATGGGGAGTTTGTGAGGACTTGACAAGTTTACGCACACTTACAGAACTTCCGTTCGTGTGTACGTGCTTTATGTCATCATTACAATGAGAGCGATAATGAAACTAAAAGCTTTACTTGATGAGCAGAAGTACCTATGTTGCTGATTTGACCAACCAGTAGTTGCCTAGAGTGAATCGACGTTTTGTATTGAAATGAAAGAGGTAGTTCGCCGATTTTTCGTATGTGGAAAACGTGGCGGAAGTGGATGTTGGTCGGCGAGTTTCCTCGAGTTACTCCCGATTTCTCCATTCTTCGCTTTACATCGTTTCTCCATCGTAGGGCTTCAGTTCATCTCATTCTCAGGGCTCGACAGGCACACTCATCCATTCAGAAGTCTGCACTCGGGTTGACACTCTCTGCCATCGGTTACCCTTACCATTCGATATTAATTTGTTTATTTTCGTTACTTCTACGGCTACGTTAACAACATTATTATAAAAAGGAGGTAGGTGCTTTCGTCTTACACACTTATACAGTAACTGATGTACTAGTACTATTTTCAAATTTGTATTCAATTTACAGTGTCACGAGAACAGCACGTGTGTCGTGTTTACTAGTGGTTAGAGACAGTAAAAATTCGCGTGTTCACAGACCTGTTTGTTAAACTTAAAGGATAATATATACACTGTGGCATACATCATTATCTCATTGGCGGTATACAACCACAGTGATTTACAATGATTGGGTCTGGAAATTGTTGCGTATTTGTTATTGGATAAGATACCTCAGAAGGGGTCAAATTTGTCTCAGGCCAAGCGTGACAGTAACACAAACGTATGCGTTTCGAATCCTAGCTTGTAACCAAAGTTTTTCCTGAATTTTTAGGTGTCTGCTAGTGGTTAAGTCTACACTGCAGAATGTTACTCAAAGATCTTCCGAAATTGATCACTTTACTTCTTTCCAGGATACGTATTTGAAAATGTATGTCGTATAGTAAGCTATGGTAGTGCAGTTTACACCTGTAGAAACACAAAATGCTGTAAAACGAATTCTCGTTAGCTAATAGACGGAAAGCTGTTCAAATGTAATACTTGAAAACTTTACAATACTGTTTTCAATAATTTGGGAAAAATTATAGGTAATACTATGAAACAATAATTAGCACTCTTCAAGGATAGGCAGCAATCATTGCGTCAAAACTCTACCTTGAAATCTTCGGTAGTCCTTGTAGAGGCCGCTTCTTCAAGTGCCGTCGTGAGAAAAAAAAGTCTAGTGGAAATAAGATGCCGAAAAGGCCTCGTAATCGATCCTTCGTGTCCAGTAGGCTGTAATGAGCACTTCATATTCAAGGACCGTTCGACGTAATGCTGGTGCTTTTGAGACAGAAGATGATATATGACGATCCGTCAGTTTGGCCAGTGTGGACGAAGGCCGAATGACGTGTCGTCGACAGCACAGGCCTAAATGCAGATGCTGTACGTTAAAAGAAGTATAGTAGTGTCTCTCTTATGTTTCTGATGCAATAAAGACATATAAATAAAGACATACAAATTGCACTATTATTGTATGGAAATAGATGTAACAAAAAGACCCCACTGCAAGCATTGAACAAAGAGTGTTCAAAAATTTGAAAGATCCAAAAAAACTACATCCAGTCATGCATTCCCATTGCAAGAGGGACACGATTCTTTCGCGAGAAGATATTTACATATTTTCTTTCAATGCCTTTCGTGCACATCGGCAACTCAGTTTCATGGTTATTAGCTTGTTAGACGCGTTTATCGTTTGACTAATAGAACCATAAAACAAATGAGAGTTAAAACATCCAATCACAGAGGCGTCATTTGGGGCCACAGGTGGGGAGGGGCAAATGCCCCCCCCCCCCTGGATTTAGAATTTTATTTGTATAAATTTTTTTTTTGTATTTTTAAATTTAAATAATGGTAACTTAAGCACATAAAACTGAAGTTTTATTATTAAAGTATCTAATTTATACATGCTTAATTAATAAAAAAAGATGCAGCAAGGTCACTGTTGCCGGAAAACAAAATCGCGCCCCCCTTCCCCCTAGAAAAACCTGAAATGACGCCCCTGGCCAAACACTGACCTTGAAGCAGAGCTGTAGAGTGCATATAAGGCATTCAAACCAAATTGTGCAAAAAATATTTTCGACACAAAACCGTGGCTCTACCCATTTAAAAACTCTTTGAAAGATATTATTTGGAAATAGACTTGACTTCATTGTCATGTACAACCTTGAACACGAACGTAAAGTCATCGTCCATCGGCCATTATGTGATGTCATTTACGTACTTGACTGCTTTACATGGGACAGGCCACGCTATCGTTGAAATTTAAACTGTTGTCAGAAAGTGTTCCCACTGCAAGCCACGACGTCGTATGCTAACAGAAGACGTCGAGCGAGCGAGCAACAGACTGCAGTCTCAGTAAAGTCTGCAGTCAGAAAATAACGCGTAATTTGTAGGTCTCAACAGACAACAGAGACTTGGATGTTGTACTATCTCGTTAATTTCCTACAATATTTGAAATCGTTCAAGAATACCTTAGTTTAAATGCTGCAATATTATAGAGTTAACTGTAGTAAAACAGTCAGTTACCCGATAACGATTATAAACACACCGTTTTAGTGGATTTTGAGGAATTTTGAAGGTTACGTGGTAAGTCTGGTGTATTTGGTAATCAAACCTATCCTCGTTAGAACAGACATGTTAAATGTATATGTATATTTAGAACAAATTCGGGAAAACCAAACTTAAATTAATGTTTATTTATTTAACTTTGGTGACACATAAGTAGAGCCACGATTTTATGGATGTGCACATCTGCAGATCTGCTACATCGTTTGTGATTGGATGATTTTACTCTCACTTACCTTGGAAAATCACAGACGTACGGAGTCACAATAATCTTATTATGATTGGTGCAGTCGAATGAGAGATGTGTCTGAACAAAGACACGCTGCCAGTAATCATGAAGCTGAGCTGTCGATGTGCACGACAGACACTGAAACAGTGTGTGGCAAAAAATCTTTTCGCGACAAAATAATGGCCCTACTTATAAGAGTTACTTCGACGAGCTGTAAGCCGCAGACACTTACGGGATAATAGTGTGAGAAATTTAGTTAACAAGCTAGCAAATAGCTAATCTTGTAGGCTTATCACGTTACGATGATGTTAATTTAAAAAAAAAAAAGTAAAAATCTGGTTGTTGCTCCAAGGAGGGTGTTCACCCAAATATCACAGTCAGGTTACTCAAGAAAGAAACAAAGGTACACATAAACAAATAACTTACTGATATTGGACGATTTTTGCAATGAGGGTGTATTAAAAAGTGAAATGATTATTAGATGTACGCCATTTCTAGCGAATGATATTGAATCGCAGAAAACCCATAGTTACATACGAGGACTAAGCACAAGAAAATGATAAAAAAAATTCGAAAGAAACAAACCAAGTATGCCAGAAAAGGCCTTAGTCAACAAAAATACAAATAATTCCAAAATAGGAATAAAGTAGACGTAAAATGGAAATAAAAAATTGAAAAATTTTGAGAAAAAGGAGAAATCAAGCAGACTAGGACCAATAATATGCGTGACAATTAGGCAGTGATGGATGAAAGACAACGAGGACAATACGAATTAACACTGCAACATAGAGGTGTTCGTAGAAAATACAAAAAAAAAAAAAAGCAACAAAAATAACACAGAAGAAGTCCAAACTCAAGACTCAAGAAGTCCCAACTCGGACTGTCCCAAGTAAGAGTCCAGTGTTTATGTGATGTTGAGGACCATTATGTTCCATAGCCATTCTGCACACAAACTGTGCAGCTGAACTTAACTCTAAAGAGGGAGGGCTTTAATATGGTTTAAAGTGGGCTTTCTCGATACATTTCTTTAACGGTATAGAGTGTAAAGAGGTCTAAATTAGTTTGTCGTAAGGGTCTCGCAATGTTATGTCTTTGTTCATGCTCACATTTAGCAGATATCTCAAGTTTTTACTGAAATAAAACTCTATTCGTGCTAACATATTATTGTTCTTTTTTTTTCTTTGCTTCTATTAATGTCCTGTTTAGTATATTATCTGCATGATGAACATCAATACTACACATTATCGCAAACATATTTTAAATAACTTAAGACTAGCCGGCCGGCTGCGGCGTTGCTCGCGTGAAATTATGTAATGTAAACAATAACTCTGGATAAAATATGTGATGAAGGCATTTAACAGCTAGCGTACTCAATAACAGTGAACTATAATTAACTGTCTTAGCTCAGTGTAAAGAGCGCACACAATATTCTCGTATGATGTCATGGTAATTCCCATCGCAAAAGTCTTGCACGGGATACGAACCCGTAACCCCACCCCTTCCACACCACAAACTTTATGCAATACCTGAGTGAATGTTCAAGGCATGCCGTAATAATTCTTTCGTATGTAGTGGCTACAGTCCAAAGAGGTTTTATTTATGAGTAGGTTGGCAAAAAGAAACGACTGTTGAATTATTTCTCCGTGATCATTCTCATTTTTCGGGAGACTAACATTTTACTGCTTTCCACCTTCTTAATTTTCGAATTTCATAAAAACCTGAATTTGATTTGTAGATATTTACACAAGCTTCATTCCTATCAAAGAATCATCTCGATATCTCAACGGGTATAAGCGGTACAGATGATTATTAAAAATCACATTTTATTTTTTAACAGCTTACAAGGACGAACTTCGAAAAATCCTGAAATTACTTTTTTTTATATTTACGTAAGATTTATTTTAAAGCAAAAACAATTTCAATATTTCCACTGGTTTAGGAGATAAGTGGGATTAATTTAAAAACACGTTATATTTTTTCAAGGGCTTTCAAGGACGAATTTCGAAAAATTGTAAACAATCTTTTTAGATATTTACTTAAGCATCATTTTAAAGAAAAAATCACCTAACTATCTGAAATGGTTTAGGAGAAATCACGGACTAATGAAAAACACATTTTACGGCTTTTCACCACCTTAATTTTCGAATTTCATAAAATCGAAACCTTTGCGAATATGCATTTCTTTGGGCAATATTATGAAGTTAAAAAATTTATGTTATCATTCCCGGTTAATGAGACATCAAGTATTCTTTTAAAACACATTTCACCCCTTTACACCCCCTTAATTATCGAATTTCGAAAAATCCTTTCTTAGTGGGTGCCTACGAGGCAAGTGGAATTTTCCCTCAAAATTTCATGGTTCTAGGTCCAGCGGTTTGGGCTGTGCGTTGATGAGTGAGTGAGTGAGTGAGTGTCAGCACACTGCATTTTATATATTAAGATTACGTTTGTCTCATAATACAGTACATGCATACTGAAATAAAATTTGAAATGTCCGTTTTATAAAAAAGAAGAATTCGCTTCACTCAAGGAGTGTTGAGTCATATTATAATACTGTTTTTTTTCTGTTTACTGCTTGAAACGTGTTATTTTACCCATGGGTTGTATTATTTAATATCTGTCATTTAAATTACAGTGTCCTATTTGGATGACGTTGCACAAAATGTGACATTATTGTCCGAGCTGTGTTGAAAATAAACCCACTGCTGGGTAGACGTGGTCCCATACATATGAAGTACGTTTTTTTTTGCAAGCGTAACTTCTATTGGTAAACGTCGGCAGTCGAGCATAAAGCTCGTTCTCCATTAGTCACGAAATACAAAATGAGCAATACGTTGATACAAGTACACTGGGTGTCGTAAAATTTGTTCGTTGCATAAGCTGTAACTACAAAATAAATTGACAGATCATTGCTATATTTATTGGCATCATAATAAACGTTATGCGAACTTCATTGTTTAACATTAACAGTGATTTACTTTCTCGACATCTATAGGCCTAACTTAGTATCAAAAGTTACGTCCTATTTTATAGCTGTGACTGAATGTTTGGTCGGTGGAGAATTTATACAGGAAAACACATTATAGTTTTCAGTAAAGCATGGGTAATTGGTAGCCGGACATGTGACAACCTAAATTGTTAGTAAAAGTAACGCTATAATTTTTTGCTGTGCTTGGTCTTGCATATCCTAGTTTAATGCTACCAAGCCGTTCTAATCTTTCAAAGAAGTGACTCTAAATTACTCGCTCTTATTATCGTACAGGCGTAGTGAAATATTTCAAAGCTTTATTCGCTATAGAGTCATTACAAGAATTGGTCGTAGTTATACAAGACTGGGAGGAATGATTCACCAGATTAGCTATTTATAACTTGTTTTGGCGTCTTTAATTTGTAAGCCCATTTATCTGGCTTCGTGTACAATAATTGTATTCTCTTATTTTTTCCCTTAATAAAGAACGTACTCATTTTAAACAATCCAGTCTCTCTTAATGCACAAAGGAGATGAAAATGGTAAACCCGAACTTGTCGTCTGGCATGCAACTATTCTTAAAATCTATTCGTGGAACCATGATTTTGTGGCGAAAAGATTTTTGCACCATTTCGTTCCAATACCTTATGTGCACATCTGTAGTTCTGCATTTTGGTCAGTGATAGGAATGTTTATCTCTCACTTTTCATGTGGTTCTGCTGGCAAATCACAGACGTATGGGTGTCACAAGAACCTTATTCCGATTGGTGTAGTCAAGTGAGAGGCGTGTCTGAACGAATAAAAACAGGCTGCCAGTAACTAAGGACCCCTGATTTTGGGAAAATAATTTTTAGAAATGACGGTACATCGCGAAAAATGTTTGTACCAACATAGCCTTGAAAACACTGTTGCTTCCTGCGACATGTATGACTGGGTGATATATGTCTGACACAGGGAAGCTCTCTGAAGGCAAATAACAAGTATAAGATGTTATGACAGCGGGATTCCTGCTGGCTCAGTCAAATAGGGCAACAACTCCACGTTCAAACGAAAGCCAGTAATCTTTTCATAAGCTGAACGTGCGTTGAAACCCAGCAGACAGACAAGTTTTCCCGCGATAAACCGTCATCTCTAACAATTTCACATAAACTTGTTTCAGTGCCTTATGTGCACGTCTACAGACCTGCTTCCTGCTCAGTGATTCGATGTTTTAAATCCCTCACGTCTTAGGTTTCTACCCGCTAATAACAGGCGTGTGCTGACACAGTAACCTTGTCCTGATTGGCGGAGTCAAATGAGAGACGTCTCTTCACAAAAACGCTGCCAATAGACGGGCATATAAAGCCACCGAAACAAGTTTTCGTGAAAATCAAGGTCCCTCCCAATAACCACGAAGCAACGCTACCGACAAGCACGCAAAACTTTGAAACAAAATGGTGCAAACATCTCTTCGCGACCAAAATCGCCGCTCTTATCTATTCGTAAACAGACGCCGTGTAGACACGTGGACTGGTTTCTCAGAATCATAGCCATCTTTAGTAGAAGGGCGCGGCCTTAGATCTGGCAACTGCACACAAGGGTCATTTTAACACTTGTTTTTGTCTCGCCAACGGCAGCGGCTTCCCCTGATTCGCCGGTGTGTAGGGCAGAATAACGAATCAGGTACAGACATTGCCTTTGTAGAGCTAAAAGAAGTGTTAAAATGACCCTTGTGTGCAGAGTTGCCAGATCTAAGGCCGTGGCCTTCTACTAAAGATGGCTACATCAGAATACATACCCGGATATTTCCCTGACACTCTGCACAGGACGTCTTGACCTAGCCAGGCGGCACCCTTAGTGATACCTTAACAAGCAACTGCTATCAAGGACACTGCTCTGACTAGTATCCCTGCCAGCACCCCGTCCACTCCACGACGATGCTCAGCATGCAGAATCTTCTGATGGGATCACGAAAGTATCCGACATGTGAGCGACAACGACTTTCTAAAGCGTCACAAAGAGTCTGCCGACCAATTGTGTCTACAGTTACGTTGACTGACCTTCAGGACTTGCAACTGAAGTTTGGTCCAACTGAAAAAGTAACACTAACGTTCCTATATTATCAAATGATAAGAAGAGACACGAGTACTTCGCTTATTCATCTGACAGCGGCTTAGAGTTCTCAATCATCCATACGTACTGGTCAAAGTCGAATATACATCGACTTCTAGCAGTACAAGCCGGTACCACGTCGTATTCTCATGAATGATTTATAAATCTATGACTGGCTTGCAGTCGTCAAAGATGTGTAAAAACAGTAGTGGTCCTATCTCAGAAGTGACGTTCAATCTGACCCAGAAATAGTCCCTTAAATACTCGTCCCTTTGACGATTAAGCGACATTATGTGTTTACCAAAACTCGTTTTTTTAATAATATAAATTCGCGCGTCTATATCAAGTATTGAGACGAAAGGGAACACGCTAAAGAAGATAAGACTTTTCTAACCGATGTATGAATAGAGACCGGTAAAATTCGCGGGTTCACAGACCTGTAGGCTAGCCTCCAAGAACATGTGTGTATTCCAGCAGACATTATCTGCTCACTGGTTGCTCTATGACGCAGTGATATGGGCCTGTATTTAGTTGCTTCTGTGTTATTGGCTAAGCGACTACCAGGAAGTGTCACATAAGTCACGGTACAATTGCGAAAGTGGCACGAACTTAAAGTTGCTGGAATTATAGCTTGGGGGTCAAAAGAAAACGCGAATTTTTTCGGGTCCCTATGTATGAAACAGGCGACGAAATGCTGTCGGGACAACCTTGAGAAAACCTACGGACTACTGTCTACGTTCGCCAGGTTTTCGAATGTAAAAAATATCACCATTGATTTTTACCAAGTTTTCTAACCCAGATCGTCGCGACGCACGAACCGAGTGGCTGCCAGGTTCTGTTATACTCAGCACAGTACAATGAATATTTAAATTCTTCGAAATTAAATTTTTTTAATCGACAGCGACATATCTTGTATGTTCTTAGTAGAGCCCACGATTTTTGGTGAAAAGAATTCTGCAACAGTTTGTTTCGATACCTTACGTGCACATCTCCAGCTCTGCTTCTTGATTATTGGCAGAATGTATTATAACACAGGCGTGGCTCATTTGACTTGTGCCAACAGGAACAAGGTTACTGCGACACCACACGTCTGTAATTTGCGGGTAAAACCCCGAGACGCTGAGAGTTATAAAACAACCAATCACTGACCACGGAGCAGACCTGCATATGTGCACATAAGGCATTGAAACAAATGGTTGCAGAATTCGTTTCACCAAAAATCGTGGTCTCTAGTTCTTAGGTTTACTCCGTTGCCCACGGTGTCTTGAATTTGGAATAATAATTGCGAGGTTTACGTTCTTAGTAAGTTCAGGAATACCCGTACAGTATAAAATATCCTCGTAGGATTAGGTAGTGTGTGTTTGCGTCGTCTTTTCACCTCTGTGTGACCGCAGAATCTTCTCGACTAGAAATCTTTGGTCGCACTGTGGTTTCCCAAACCACAGTTTTGCCTGGGGTCAAGATCCTCGGCTGAATAGGCTCGGCGTCAACGTCTTTGAGTTGGTAGGCTAAGACACAGAATATTTAGGAATTCAGAAGTGAAATAGTCGGCAGGAAGGCGAACTCAATCACACACGCCAGCAAAATGGCAGAAACACCTACTGCCAATCATCGTGTGGCAGCTGCTCTGCTAGTCGGCAGCCAGGCCAATAGGAAACCTGTAGTAACATGCAGGAGCCAAACAGACACGGGGCTGGAGTCTTCAGCCTCGGGCAGCCAATAAGCGGCCAAGTTCGCCTATATCAAACGAGCTGCCACGTCATTTCACGTCTGTATTACTATTTAGTCTGTGGCTAAGACGTACAGCGTACAGCGCGTCTGGAATCAGTTGCCGTGAATCTGTGAAATTCACATTAGTAAGTGTGTAACTGATAGAGACAGGAAAATGTTGCGGGATCACTGACCTGTAGGCTAGCCTGCAAGAATATCTGTGAACTGAAGCAGGCAGAAGATGCTCATTAGCTGCTTGCGGTTGAAGTGATATAGGTCTGTATTAATTACAATTACATTATTGGCTCAGAGACTTCCAGGATAGGTAAAATAAGTCAAAGACCAACTGCGAAAGTGACGCAAACTTACAGTTGATAGAATCCTAGCTTGTGCCCAAATGAAAACACTAATTTTTCAGGTCTCTAGTGGTTGATAGGACCCATCAGTTTTCCTGAAGAAAAAAAATCAGTTTGTTACAATGCCTTATGAGCACACCTGCAGTTGGGCTCCGTGGCCTATGATTAACTGGGTCTAATTAGAACGTCTATGAGTTCCACCCGTTAATCTCAGACGTGTGGTGTCGTAGTAACCTTCTTATAATCCACACAGTCAAATAATTGACGCTTTTACGCAACAAACACACGCTGCCAATAACCTCAAAGCAGAGCTGCAGATATGCAACAAAGCGGCGCAAAAATATATTCGCTAAAACTACTGGCCTCTAATGACTGAATAGATTTTATGACCTTGGTTTTAAGAGCTGTTCCCATTTAACTCAGCATGCTGAAATTATTAAGTATATTATGTTTTGTAAAATTGTAATGATGATTAGACAAAGGGATGCTGAGAAACTTAGTCACACAAGTCATGTAGCAGCAACATCTTAAAGCTCACTGAATTCAGTTAAATAACCCCAGCTATCATATTTCGTATTCCTCTATTTATGAGTTCCAACTATTTGCATAAATAAAAATTATAATAAAAATGTTTACCAAATTTAGGGCTTTTCGCGCTAGTATAAGAGGGCAGAATTGAGATTTCGATGATGCCGAAGGTTAGCAGCCTAGATACGGTTTTTTTATTGATTTCTCATTAATTTAGTGGGTGCTTGAAGAGTAATTTTGGCTAACTTAATAGAAATGTGCTTGTACGTTGGATTCTGCTTGTAGGTCCTACTGACGAGACGTATCTGTGTACTCTTTAACAACCTTGGAAGTCTCCGTCTGAGCCGACTTATTGACGCCTGGGTGCACGATTTGCACTCTGATGACAATGCACTTCCGTTGAATGCGGCGGATGGAACCGAGTGAGTGGGGAAGTTTTCAAGCATATAGTTTACAACTTCAAACTAACTCCAAGACGTCAACACACTTGTTTGTCTTTCAAGTAACACAAGGACGCGGCCTTTGTACTATCCGAGGCTGAACTTTCACATCGATTGCTTAGCAATCGAAACTGATCTTGACAACTTGATCCTATGTAGCTGTAGGACGTCCACATTGATAAGTAGTCATAGTACGATGCGGAGAAGCTTCCGTAAAGCTAAAGGCGCGTTACGTAAAGCATTAGCTCTGGACGATGGGTATTCTCGGGGATATCCCGCTCCACCACATCTTCATTCTGGCGCTGCTCCATACTCACAATACAACCCTCATCAGTGCTAAAAGCACTGACTAAAATTTCTACACGTAAGATTCCACTAAACACCTGGTGTACAAATTCTTTGTTTTAAAGCCGTAATTTTTGTTTTAGAGTATGAATCTTAAATGTTTGTTTGAAGAACCAATTTAATGTAGGGCCTATGTGTTATTTAAAGTTTTTGCCCTAAATTTGCGTTACTTGGTAAATGCAATCTGTAAATATTGGTAGAAAAATATCAGTATCCATTTTTTTCTATCACTGTTTCAAAATTGCGTTTTAACGCACAAAACAAATTTTATGCAAATATTTCAAACAACACATACGTTAAATTGGTTCTTTAATACAACATTTTTATTTATACTCTGAAACAAATATTACTGCTTTAAAACAAAGAATTCGTACATTAGGTGTATAGTGGAATCTTAAGAGCATGAGTTGCCAGTACAAGAGGTCAAGAAAACAAGAGTGGACGGACGGGAGGGAGAGGGGCATTCATTGATAACACTGACAAGAACTTGAATTCTATCTGTTTACAGAAGCACTACGTTGTGTATAGCGTTGCGCGTTTGTTTGCAGAAAGTCTGTGGTGGTCGGTCACGGACACCTTCGATGTTCGTGGTCGTACTGGCTGGTTGTTCAAAGTGTGAGTCACGTAGTGGGCGGGTCTCCGATCATCGTCGGCTCGACCTCCTCGCCTTGGTGGCCACGGCCGACGAGCCAGCTGACGTGACGAGCGTCAACAGCCTAGTTTCCAGCCGGGGAGGCGTCCCACGACGGCGGAGGTGCGTCGCCGATCAAACGTTGCGGCTGGCGGTGTGCGGCGAGTGCAGTGGAAGGGGACCGGGGCAGCGGCTGGAGCGGGGGGCAGGAGGAGGTGGGGGGCATGGCCGCACGCTGCACTCCACGCACGCAGACCACGCTCAGGTGTTGTCGCGGTTGTGTCGACGTCCACGTGCTACTTCTGTCGCTCCGTCGTCTTCCCCGGCGAACACGCCCCCTCAGTCCTTCAGGACCGCCCAGCGTTCTCGCCCCGTCGACGGCTGGACCAGCCCCTCACCCTATCCTAGTAGCTCGCCGTTATGTGAGGGGAACGTCGCCACGCGTCCCGTCCATCGCCCCCTGTGGGTGCACGTGATCGCGAGCGTGCCTTCCCCTCGCGAGTGAGTTGTGTGAGTGTGTGTGTTGCCCGCGCGCCAAGACTTCCCGTGCAGTGACCTGAGGACCTCGGGAAACAGTGCGTTGTGGATGCTGCGGGGGTTCTCGTTGATTGCCCACGTCTCAGAGTTTTAACTCTGGTGTTCTTCCGCGCGGAGTGCGGCCGCATGAGTGCAGATCTTGGTGTGACGTGAGTCGCCAGTAGGTCGGCGTTGTTGACGGCTAGGAACCACCGGCGCCATGTTGAACTGCTCGGACCACGAGTGCATCCTGCACAAGGAACACTACTATTATCTGCATCACCACATGCATCAGATGCAGCATCACCTGCAGGACCACAGGGAGCATCATGGTGAGTGTTCTCTCTACTGCCCCCTCCCCTTCACAGAGATACCGTTCTCAACTAGAGTTGTTACATCTATGACGCTAACCGACAAGGTCAAGCGAAGCCACGTTTTACTATTCTCCACGCTTCGGAAATATTTCGTCTTTACTGTGGACGCAGCTATGCGACATTCCAAACACTAATACACACTCATTAGGCTTTACGTTTCGTTCCAAGAAAATAAAACTTTTATTACTTCTGATAACAAGTCTTTATCTTTTTATTTGCTATAACTAAAGATAAAGGTATTTTAACGCCGCATTCTTCACCTGTGCTGTTGTTACGATGATTACTTCGGGATTCCGGATGTTTTTTACATGCTTACGAAAAGTCTTATACTTTGACGCGGCATTTTGTGATTTCTACGTTGACGACCGAAACCACTTGCTAAAACTATAGACTCCAAGTCATTGACCAAGATTATAAACAACACAGTTTCTCTCTTGTCTTCCTTTTTCCTTTTCTTTAATTTTTTCAAAGTCATGCAATTAAAATAAAAAGAACCAGTGAACTATCAAAAGAATAGATTATTGCAAATGATAACGAAATCTGTTGATAAGTTTTATGTTTAGTACGCACTTTAATAATCTATTACCATTTTACATTTCCTGGTTTTTATAGTCAGTTGAAGAATTTTTCTCATAGATATAATGAAGAGAAAAGATTTGCAAATTTCAGAGCGACATTTTCTGTAAGAATATAATCACATTTGAGACAGTATACGTTTTTACTATACTGCAATTCATACCCGGTAGTATAAATTACATTAGAAGCTAAACGTAGCCATTAGCAAATATAAATACATCTGTCAAAGACTACTTGCTAAATACGTAATACTGAAGGCTTTTGACAAAATGCCTGTAAGGACTCAACGCATACGCTTGTCAAGGTTATAATGTTTTTGTGACTTGGTTAGCACATTTGAACGTAATTGGACAGAAATTATACTGCTTAATGACATACTCAGGCAGACTCGAATATGAATGGCTCATTTACATGCTTCAAGTGTATAATCGGGTGTGGATTTCAGATTTGTAAAGAATGTAGTTACTGCTTATGTCAGTTACTGGCATGTACAGAAAAATAACAATATTAAGTCTGGAATTATGACTATATGCTACAGCTTCTGCAACTGCGATTTCGTCAGTCTTTTGTTTCGCCTACAGGGCGAACGAAATAACTCGTGACAACTGTCCTCGGTGAAATAAGTGGCAGTTAATTTTGAACATACATTATCGACCTTGGCAGCAAACCACGCGGGCGGAACTAGGACGACTACTGGTGTAAATAGCCTTAATATGTCGGGTACAGTAATTTATGCTTACTGACGTGCATTTTTTAAGTGTATAAATATGGACTTTTTTGCAGCATGAACTCAAATCAATCCCACATGTGAATCTTTCATACACGATACACACTCTGGAGAAATTTCTACAAGCAGCTCATTTCGGACGAAACCTATGATTACAACAAACTAGAAGTGAATCGGTCGTGACTAGAGTCCAAGAGTTTTCGCGTAAGGATTTTTGTTTCAGTGCCTTACGAGCAATTTTGTAGCTCTTGTTCGTTGTTATTAACAGCGTTTCTTTGCTTACAGACGTCACTTATTTGACTGTGACAATCAGAGCAGGGTTACCGCGACTACCCCACGTCTGTGATTAAAGGGTAGAGCCCCAAAGCGCAGACAGTTAAAAAAACGTTCAGTCATTGGTAGAGACCTGAAAATTCGCGTTTTCGTTTAGGTATAAGCTATACTTAAAGTAACTATAAGATCATGTAACTTCAGCAGTTGGCCCTTGACTTATTTGACACCTCTTATAGGCGCCGAGCCAATAACAAAGAAGCATCTTAATGCAGACTAGCAGCTTGCAGCAAATTATCAACCGTCATTAGCGTCAGCAAACGGTTATTTTTGAAGGCTGCTCTACAGGTCAGTGAACCCGCTAATTTTTCCCGTCTCTAGTAATTCGCCACGAAGCGGAGTTACAGGTGCGCATGTCAGGCACTGAAACATGTTGGTACAAAAATATTTTCTAAAAATCTACTCCTTCCTAGTCATGACATGTATAGTTAAGAGCTATCTCAGTTGTCGCCTGTGGAGACTAAGGAAAAGTTAAATAAATAAAAATATTGAAACCGGAAATCAGAATATCCGGAACTAGATATTTGAACCAGCGTCTTCCCGTATATGAAGGGCATGAGGAGAGACAATGGTAACCCATAATGCACCGCAACTGAATATTGCACGTTTAAATACAAGGTACAATTTGACAAAGAATTTTATTTAAAGCCACCATTGTTTATAAATTATACTTGAAGTTTATATAGCTTACAATCAATAATAAATAGCAACTACACAATAATAAAAAGTTTAAAAATTTATTTATGACTATATTATTGGTGTAATAAGCTACGAAAGCGTGATCTGCGATAAAATAATTAGAGCGCTATGATGTCATATAGTCACATTGCTGACTCTTACATCGGAATGTATACTATGAGATTACAATTGTGTTTCTGCATAAAACTTAAATATTTCATTATTTCGGGTTACCATTATCTTTCTCCATACACTTCATGTGAGTCCATAGTTCCACCTTTACGCCAACTACCTCAGTGGGAGATGAACTTTGGAGGCGCTGCGAGGTGTCTGAGAGTCACAAGTTTGTGGCTGAAAGTTCCCAGCTACAATTTTCAAAGCCTTACGTGCACATCTGCTGGTGAGTGGGTGTTTTAACTCTCGCGTGTCTTGGAGTTCCACTGGCAAATCACAAAGGTTAGTCTTATTTATGTTTGGTGCAGTCAAATGGGACGTGTTTGAGAAAAGACTCACTGCCAGTAACCACAGACTAGAGAACAACACGGACGTGATATGACGTGGCGGCTTATTTGATAACGGGGGGCCGCGGTGGCCGAATGGTCAGACCATTCGTCTTCCACTAAGTGATCCGGGTTTGATTCCCGGCGGCCTCGGTCCCCGGATTTTCGCATGTGGGAATCATGCCGGATGATGCCGCTAGTCGGTGGGTTTTCTCGGGGATCTCCCGTTTCTCCCGCTATCTCATTCCGGTGCTGCTCCGTACTCACCTCATGTCACCCCTCACCAGCGGTAAAGACCTCGATGTTGAGCGCTGACCGAAATTTCTCACTTACTTATTTGATACTGGCGAACTTCTCCACTTATTGTCTGCCCGAAGCTGTTGATACCAGCCCCGTGTATGTTTGGTTCATGCATGTTACGGCCGGTTTCCTATTGGCCTGGTTGCCGGCTAGCAGGGCAGCCGCCTTACTCTGATTGGCGGTAGGCGTTACCGCCGTGTTGCTGGCCAGGGAAGCCATTTTGCTGGCGTGTGTGACTGAGTTCGCCGTCTTACCCGCAATTTCACTTCTGTATTCCTAAATATTCTGTGGCCAGAAACCATGAAGCAGAGCTGCTAATGTGCACGTAAGACACTGAAACAAAATGGTGCACAATTCTTTTCGAGACAAAATCGTTTCTCTACCGATTTGTAATCTACAGTGACCTTGACCTCCAAGGCGCCACACTCAGGGGGCCAGGAGGCCAAGTTTGGCACGGTTCATTGTTCGAGACAGGAAAGGAAATCCTCGTGGGTTGAACGCCCAGTAGGGCTACTCCACCTTCCTGTGTACACTCGATTCTCAACTGTTTGTTGAATGGTGTCCCAGTGAGCACCAGTTTTACCTCACACGAGGTGACGCGATATTATTATCTTGTTCTGATGAAGGTTCGTTATGAGTTCGATTCTTTCAGACCGTGTCTTCTTTTACCGAGATTCAATTATTTATTCGCGAATGTTTCCTGTCCCTACTCATTGTTTACGAGCACTGTGTCCGTAATAATCAGAAGATCTTCATTTGTTCGTAGAGGCGGCGGAACAAGTGTAGTTATGCGGGGCTTAACGTGTAGTTGACGGCGAGGTCATTGCAGTCGAACTTAACTTCTCAAAGAATCGCAATAGTGATATGAAGTAGCATTCATCTGTATAGCCTATCGAAAAGTTGAAATCGATTTCCAGACCGGGAATCGAACCTTTGTCTTCCCGAATGCGAATACAGTGTGCTACCACTGTGTAACCTTGCTACAGCGAGACAAGTGAAGAGCTAGTAAAAGTCTGCCTAAGTGCTCTCACCTTTCCAAACCGTGAACACTTAGCGTGCAGCTGCTGGTAGGTGGACTCCAATCATGAAACAGCTTTTGTTAAGAGTGCTAGACTTTTTTCCCCTCCAACTGTGCGGCGGTAGATGACAGAGACAAGAGTCTCTTGCAACAACTTAAGTTTTTGACCTAAAGTCATTCACCATGTAGTTTCTTATGGAACGATCTATACTCTATGGCTGTCGTAAAATTAAATTTAATTTTTGAGTTCACTTGCCCGTTTGCTGAGGATCAATTGTAATTAGCAAATTTTGTTATTGTAATACAAAGTGCTTGTTTCTGCGTGTCAATATATCATGTAGTTCTGGGAATAGTAATAAAAAAATAGAACTGAAATATCATCATGTGCTTTAAAGGTTGTAGTTCACATCAGTTTTCAACGTAATTTTTTATTTTTATATTTGTTCCAGGTTTTTTGACTTAAATTGTAACTAAATCTTCCTCTTAGGAAATGTTTGTTTCTCTCATAATTTTTGCGTAATGAGCCGTAAACATCTAAATGTTGCATTTTACGGTTTTATGCACGCCACTAAAACCGACATACCAAACCGAAAAAAATTCACAGCCTATAACAATTTTGTAGGCTATAGACACATATAAAAACAATTTTTTTTTCTATTTTTAAAAAAAATTGTTGAAATTGGTAAATTTTCATTTTAAAATTCAGCATTATTTATTACATACAATTTTTTTGTTTTATATACAAACAACGGAAGCTGACGTACGTTCCAGTCGCACAGGAACCGTGTTTATTTCCTACTTCCCCAGTGGCATGCATATTCATAGATGATTTTCTATTCGCGGAAAAAAAAAAAGAGTGCCAGACATTGGAGACTTTCGCCGGGTACGTAACGCGCGCTGGACGAGCAGACGGCGCGACGACAGAACACAGGAGGAGCTGCTGTTGCATAACGTCTAGTCTGGTCGACTGCACGTGTCTGTCGAGGTGTCTCTCCAGTCGGTGGCGATTATACGCTCTTGCACAATTCACAACTTTTGACCTTACGTTTCCGTAATGTTTGCAGTCACCTTTTCACAATAATGGACCGAGCGAGGTGGCGAAACGGTAGCACGTTGGACTTGGGAGGTCCCGGGTTCGATCCCAGGTGAATGCTGGAATGGTTCCTTGCAAAGACCATGACAGACTCCTCCCCCCCCCCCGACCACTGTCATTGTTCCAAGTTCTGTCACCGCAGTGGCTCTGTGCAAAGTAATGAATCAGTTTCATAGATAACTATATCAGACAATTACTATTGCAAGTGAAATTTCCTGTATAAAATTTTCAATTTATAGGCTTTAACAGTCTTTTATTTTTAAAGTTAATGTCTTTAATTTGGCTTTAAAATCTTTCTTTAAAATTGATACATTGAGAATTAATTTATTTTAACAATGATTCCCCATTTGAACAAATTTCGTGACTGTATACTAGATAGACAGGTACCTTAATAACGAGGTCTTGATATATGGTGACGATGACATGAGGTGAGTTTAGAGAAATGACACAATTAAAGGTCAGGGGAAACCCGCTGATAAACAGCAACATCCGACAGCCTTATAGTCGATGTGTCCATGGACTTGCGGAATAATAATGTGTCCTGGGCTTCATTCCTGGCCAGCTGGGTAAATTTCTCAAACGTAGGAATTTTGTTCCTGGAACTAATTCAGCAATAAAATAACCAACATATGTAATTGGATTTCATACCCGTAACTGCGGGACACCATAAAAACGAAATCAGAATGGCTGGAGCCGGAGATCGAACCCATGCCCTCCCGAATGCAAATTATTAGTTTGGTGAAATGTGCTCAACATGTATACAAGTCTCCCATGGAATTTTCTATGCTTACAAATTATTTGAAAGAAAACCCAAGCAATATATTTCACCATTAACAGCCCATCCGAATAGTGTGCAAGTGACGAGCGAAATTATTCCTCCCTGCTGGATTCACAACCACCACGTAGCATGCGTACGTACGTGTAAAAGTAGAAATACCGAGTGTGCATGCTATAATTCACATCTTCGCGTAGTGTGCGTATGTACGTAACAGAGTTGATCAACTCTCTACTTCGTACGTACGTACGTTAAGTGGTGGTTGTGAATGCAGCACGTACAAATGTAAGACTCAATTAAATAATTATTTATGTTGAGAAATCATTTATTGTGTAGTCGTAAAATATTTAATTCGCTTAAAAAAATAAAAATAATGTACGACCATCTATTGCCGACATTTTGTTATGACACAAACAATTTCCGCGCGTGTGTATGTTAAATGTTGTTGTGAGTCAACGCTCTAGTACTTAACATAAGTACGTGTGTTTGTGCGCACGTTAAGTGTGGTTGTGAATCCCCCTTAAGTCTGCGTGACCTCGACAAACTATTGGCAAACCAACCGTGCTCAGAGCGTACAGTTCTCATCAAGTACTATGCTACCGATACAACATGGCGCTTCGCCGGTGTCTTCGTCACTAGATAATCATCGGGTAAAATTTCCGTCTATGACTACCTTGATCAAGGGTGGCCAAAGCTTAAGTAAACTGAAGCCTAACTGTTGTATGCCGCGCCGTTAAGATTATAACAAAAAACACTATAATTCCTGAAGTAATCTTTACTAAACAAAGACACTCCTGGTCTGTAGAAGTTCTGCCTTTACACTAACAGTACCTGCCCGCTGTATTTTCATACGATGGACGTTCGCCTTAAATATGCAATAATATGCATTTAATTAAATACTAAATATCACATTAATCAAAAAACTTATTCGTGATATGTAAATTATTTGTCAAGTAAAAATAAATGAACTTAAATTCATACAAATAAATGTAAAAAAAAAAAGACACTACCATAAGGCCTACTGAAAATACGTAAAATTAATCAGCTGCTAATGTTTTCGTCTTGTTTTTTATCAGAATAACCAAACATCACACGCAGTTTATTTGGAGTAACGTCTAACTGTCTTACATAACCTCTGCACACTGTATGCTTGGGAAACAATTTTTTATATTAATTTGATCGCGTTCAATGTAGAGGCGTAAAACTCTGCAAAACAACGCAGTGCAAGCATATGTGTAAGACAGGTTGTATAGAATTACGCGCAGTGCGTTGTGTTAGTGCCGTGCGCCTACTGCTATGCAACCTGTCCTACATGCATAGACGTACAGCATTGTTTTCCACGCGTTGTACGTCACAACTATGAACGCAAGTATATCATATAAATTAATTATTCACACATCAATGTCATAGGCAGTTCTTTATCTTTTATACAACATGCAATTTACGTTTTGTGCGCACCACAAATACAATACATATTTAAGGGACAGCAAAATTATATTTCTGAAGCTCCTGGAGAGTAATTACTCTATTAGTTGAAAACGTTTCGTCACTGACTCTGAGAATGTGTAACAAATTTTCCCAAATTCTTTTAGGACGTGGCAGATAAGCCGCGGAGAAAAAATTCGCCCTTATTATATACAATGCAACAACTCTGTCCATATATCATCGAATTGTACGCAAGAGTGCATCTAATCGGGATCATAATAGGTTAGGCCTATCTTGGAATAACGCAATTCTTGAAAAAACAACTAAATTTGAACTCGTTGGGAAAAAAATTAATATTTCAAACTAAACAGTGTGAACTTGCGATACGTTTTTATGTAAATATATTATTATTTTAAAGTTATATAAGAGCCTTGTTTACTACACTCTAATTGCTAGAAATTTTATTTTATTGCCTCGTCTTACGTTAAAAAATATAGACTACGCGTCTAATTATATATATTTAACACCTACTCTTTCCTATACGACGATCCGGATTCGATTCCTGGTGGGATCGGTTCGGGTTTTTAGTATGTAGGACGTCGGTGGTCGACGAGTTTTCTCGGGATACCGCTGTTTCTTTTTGCTCCAACATTCCGCCGCTGCTCGATTCTCACTTCATGTCTGCCAGCCCTCAATATCTCTGTCAAGCGCTGACCAAACCCCTCCGCGCGAACCCCCTCCCCCCTCACCATGTACTTTTTATGTATTTTTAGTTTTGTAACTATTATTATCATACACTATTTAATTTTAACAGTTTTTTAAGTACGTACAAATTCACAACGGAGAAGATTATTGTACCGTGAGTAACTTTTAAATGTTGCCATCAAGAAGCTTATTTGTAATTGAACAGAAATTATGGAAACATATTGTTACTGCCATTTTTATTTAGAGCGTTCAGAAGTTACCTTATATTATTGACTAGCAAATTGTAAATATTTACTGTGTGGAAATTGTAAATAAATTCACTAATTATGTATGAATCTAGATGTAACAACCGAGAAATAAGTTGCATGATTGATTAAGGCCGAATGCATGAAAAAGCTGTCCCTGAGTGATTTCATGTTTACAGATTTAACATTCCTAAAATTTAAAAATGATGCTTAAAAATAACTCAGACAATTTACTAACAGGAAAAAGAACTGCCAATACAAAATAGGTGGCCTGTCAACGTGAAAACGACACGATAGTTTTGTTCGTAAATAGCAAACTGACAAAGATACGAGTAATAAGAGTGGAAAATAAATTCAGGAATTCCGGGGATGCTAAATGCACTCGATCAAAAGAAAAAAGCACAGTTTGCAGACAAAACAAGCTTATTGACTGGTAACTATCAGTCTAACATATACAAATATTGACGTAACACCTTCACGGAATAAGTTCTTTTGTGGTAGCCACAAAATATTTTGTTATTACTGACCCTGCCAAATAATTTTTGGGCATACTACCAAAACATTTTGTTATCGCCACTAAAATTTTGTGCTCACCAAAAAGTAATTGTGTTTGCACAGCAAAATAATGTGGCAGGGAACGCTTACCATAAAATTTTTCTTTTGGTGTTGCTGGAAAAGAAAGTGGACCTGTGGAAATATTGATGTATTGTTACGTTATGTTACTTTAAAATTAAAAAAAAAAAAAAAAAAAAAATGTGCAGATTTTAACATTCGCAGCTTTTGTTACTCCAATTACCGGTTTTGGAAGCCGCGGTAACGGGCATGAGGGGATTTCCTCTTCACGCATGAAGTAAACTCGGTCGTGCACATTGCCGCACGCCATATACATACAAGTTCATTCAACCCGATTTGCAACGGTTTTGTCGATGTTCATCGATTTCATAAACTTTAAATGCTGCAAAAAGTAGCACCCGCCAAACGATTAAGTGGGATGCATATATTTTCATTTTGACCTATAGCATGCCCGCTTGCCTTGCTGTTGATTTGTACGCTAAAATAGGGTAGAAATAAGTAGAGCTGTGGTAAAAAAAAAAAAAAATATGCAGCATTTTGTATTAATGCATCAGGTTCACATCTACACCTCTGCTTCGTGGCTATTGGCAGAATGTATTTGTACAGAGGCGTGGCCACGGCCGTAGAAGAACAGGTCTGGACACTCGCCTGGATATTTGACCCCCTTGTTGTTTGGCTGTAGTTCACCAAGTTACCGAGAATATTGTGTTTTAATTGGCGCTGATGTTACGGCGGTCGGACTAAACTCCGCCCACTTCCTTTCCGCTAAGATAAACAATTTATCAAAACGTATTTTTTTATCCATTTATGAAATACTTTCTTCGCTCAGAAATTTAAGAAAAGGCTGCAGCAATCTCTATTTACTTTATAAATTTAACAATGGAACAAAGTGGACGAATTTTGATTCCGACCGCCCGGAAAACAGCGCCAAAAAGTACGACATTCTCGGTAACTTGACGAACTACAGCCAAACAACAAGGGGGTCAAGGAAAATACATTGTTAGATAGGCGAGTGCCCAGACCTGTTCTTCTACGACCGTGGGCGTGGCTCATTTGACTGTGCCAATGAGAATAAGTAGAGATGATGGTATATCGCGGGAAAAGTTGACTGTTTGATGGATTTCAATACACGGTCAGCTTACCAGAAGATTATTGGCTTTAGCTTATACGGAGGTGTTGCCCTATTTGACTGAACCAATAAGAATCCCGCTATTGTAATAATTGATGCCTGTTATAGGTATGCAGACAGCTACGCTGTGTCAGTGTTTTCAAGGCTATGTTGGCACGAAACATTTTCGCGATATACCATCATCTCTAAGAATAAGGTTACTTCGACACTACACGTCTGGTATTTGCTGGTAGATCCCCAATAGGTTAAGGGCGCGGTCACCTCAGTTTTCAATGTCTTTATTTATTTTATATATTTGTACCAGATATTTTTTTCTAATTTCATACATAAATTGTGATAAATTCTTCCTCTTAGGAAACTTTTTTATCTCTCATAGTTTTTGCGTAATGAGTCGTAAACGTCAAAATTTGCACTTTACGGTTTTAAGTACGCCACTAAAACCAACTGACATACCAAACCGACAAAGTTCACAGTCTGTAGCAATGTTGTAGGCTATAATTTGACATATATAAAAACATATACTTTTGTATTTAATAAAAAAAATGCTGAATTTTGAAATGAAAATAAAAATAGTACCAAAAAATTTTCAAAACACAACAATTTTTGTTTTTGTTTTTATATATGGCAAATCATAGCCTACGATATTGTTATATAGTGTGAATTTTTTCAGTTTGGAATGTCAGTTGGTTTTAGTGGCGTACTTAAAACCGTAAAGTCCAAATTTTGACGTTTACGACTCATTACGTAAAAACTATGAGAGATACAAAAATTTCCTAAGAGGAAGATTTAATCACAATTTATGTATAAAAAAAATCTGGTACCAATATAAAAATAAAAAAACACATTGAAAACTGAGGTGAATCACTATTTTATTATTTTTTATTTGTACCAGATATTTTTTTTATCTCTCATAGTTTTCGCGTAATGGCTTGTTAAAGTCATATTTTTGCATGTTTCTGTTTTAACGACCACACTAAAACCAACTGATATACCATACTTAAAAAAAAATTACAGTGGATAAAGACATTGCAGACTACAATGACATGCTCATGAAATTTAAGAATAAAAATTATTTGAATTTTAAAAAATTGCTGAAACTGAAAATAAAAATTTAAAAAGTTCAATATTTTTTTAAAATACAAATAATGTTTATTCTTTAATTTTATGAGCATGTCACTGTAGCCTGCAATGTCTTTAGCCACTGTGATTTTTTTGAGTTTGGTATATCAGTTGGTTTTAGTGTAGTCGTTAAAACGGAAACATGCAAATTATGACTTAAACAAGCCATTACGCGAAAACTATGAGAAATAAAAAAAAAAAAATTCATAAGAGCCCAATTTAGTCACATTTTGTGTCTAAAACAAGAAAAAAATATCTGGTACAAATACAAAATAAAATAATGATGATGAAAATTGCGGTAGACCGCGCCCTTAAGTGTTAAAAACAGCCAATTACTGACCGTGGAGCAGAGTTGCAGATGTACACATGATGCACTAAAACAAAATGTTGCATAATTATTTTAAACAAAAATCACCAGCTCTAGAAATAAGTTGACTGGGAAAATTCGCGGGTTCACTGACCTGTAGGCTAGTCTCCAAGTACCTATGTATGTGTTCTCAAATACATAGCTGCTGCTCATCGACTGCTGGCTGTCAAATAGATACCACGTGATTAGGCCTGCATTTAGATGCTTCTTTGTGATATGCTCAATGATAACCCACTATGTATTACAACTGAGTTATGCACACTTAAAGTTAATTCACAATTTGACAAAGAAATTTGAATAGAAATATTGTTTATAAATTATATTTTTAGCTACTATAGCTTACAGACAATGAAAAATGTATTAATATTTAATTGGTGCAATAAACTAGCATAGTGTTGGGTGCAATAGAATCATTAGTACACTATGCTGTCATTTATGGTCATATCGCTTAATCTCTTGCATCCGAATACTATTGTGTTCTGCATAAAACTCAAATATTTAAAAATGCGGGTTACCATTGTCCTTCTTCATGTCCTTTAATTGTGAAAGTGACACTAACCTACAGTAGTTGTATTCTAACTTGGGCCCAAATGAAGACGCGAATTTTTCGGGTTCCTAGAAATAAGTATTTATTTGCAGAACTAGTAACACTAAACAGTTTTGGAAAATACTCTAGCACGAAAGATTCTTACATTTTTCCCGTCCATCTAGCAATGAATAAGTTGTCTTTAGAACCATTAGATTGATGGGGACAGGTTTACTTTACTGCCAATTGCATGCAAGAGACAAAGTTCTCCAGTAATAAACCTCGGCCTTTAGAACTTATCATCGTTGGATGTGACCGGTAGGCACATTGATTCCACGTCCTCAATACGTGTATTCTGAGCTATTTTATACATTTTTATATTTTTTATTTCAGTTTACGTTTAGACTCCTCCTGGCCTTACCGGTCCTCTAAGACTTCCTTTTCTATTAGTTTTGTTTCAAAATGTTATCAAAACTTATATTTGTTTTTCCACCTCTTCTTCCTTCCTTTTTTATTGCTAACTTTTCTTGAATCTACTTACTATTTGGATTAAAAATTCACACATTACAATAAAACATAATTATTTACCTTTTTTATTAAAACATTCAACAATTGTTAACATTAGAAAGCATGTTTTGACGCGGGAAGCCGTATTGTGCCTGTCACTCGGGAACATTCTACAGTACTCCTACATTATTTATATTTACCATTCATGATCTTTAAGTATTGCGTGCCTGGGAAGAAGACCACACTACGTCACTATCAGTAGTTGTAAGATTACGTGGTGCATGTATTCCGTTCTTTACCAGCTGCTTGGTGACAAGCCAGTCCTCACTTACCTGAGCCATGTTTTCAGATAACTAGCCAAATCTATATAATTTCTGTCTATATAAAAATTTGGTCTGCATAGTAAAAACCGCTGTGAACAAAACTGTGTAAAAGTTTTCCGGTATCTGCTCTCGTTTAGGAATTAAAAAAAAAAACTATCGTCAAATCAGTAGAAATAATGGCTCATGGCCTTTAAGGACGTTAAACCCGTAAAAATTCAAAATTTTATATTTGTGCCAAACACTGTTCAACTTTTACACATCAGATAACATGTCATTTCCCCAAATAAAAAAAAATTAGGTCCCATAGTTTTAGCATTATGACCTATCAAAGTCACAAAATGGCAGTTGCGGTGTAGCCAAAATAATAAAAAATAATTAACTTGCAGAAACAAAATAATTCATATTGATTCTTAATGATGTGAGCTACTTCAAGACACTTTTGTGAACACAAAGCGATAGCTTTTTGTATTTTTAAAAAATTGATGAAAATGAGTAAATTGTTGCATAACTTTGACTTTTGGCTACTACTGAAAATTTCAAAACTAACTTTTGTCAACCATGTCGTAAAATGCATTGATACACTAACTATTAGTTCCTCTAATTTTGAATTTATTTGTTAAGTACTTTTTTTGATTTTGGCTACACCGCAATGGCCATTTTGAGACTTTGATGAGTGATTACGCAAAAACTATGGGGCTTAAATTTTTTTTATTGGGGGAAATGACATGTTATCTGATGTGCAAAAGTTGAACAGTGTTTGGCACAAATATAAAATTTTGAATTTTTACGGGTGCAACGCCCTTAAGAGTTAGTGTACTCGGTGCGTGTACCATGCTGTAGTATGGTACGGAAAGTAATTTTTCTTGTATAACTATAACATTTTTCCACTGTGTTCATCTACGAAAAGAAGACACCCTCTATCCCAGCCCAGAAGGGCATGATGGTGGTGGGGCCGAGGTATATGGCAACCGGTGGGTGTAAGGGGAAGTACACTGCGTGGGGAGTTCGGCGTGTTCGTGAGCAGTGTTGGAGATTGGAGTCGACCCCTTCGCCTAGTAACAGCGTCCCACATTCACGTGGAAGAGTCTGGTGGATGTTGGGTGCAGGCGATGCGAGTCGTCAACTGTGCCCTGTCTAGCCTTACCTCCACATCCACCACCAACACAATCTGCAATGGGTAGAGACATGAACTTTTCGCGAAAAGAAATTTGCCTCACTTTGTGTCCGTGACTTGTGTGCACGTCTGCAGACTTGCTTCACGGTCAGAGATTGGATGTATTGACATTCGTGTGTCGTGGGGTTTTACACGCAAATCACAGACCAGTAACCTTATTGTGATTGGTACAGTCAAATGAGAAACGTCACAGTTCAAAGGCACGCTGCCAATATCTATGAAGCAGAACTGCAGACGTGCACATAAGGCATTGGAACAAAGTGGGGCAAAATTCTTTTCGCGAAAAGTTCATGTCTCTAGCAATGGGGTGTGATGTGAATCTATAGCCTCTCGCACCCAAGTCCGTCTCCACCTCCTCGTGGTCAGGGCTGGAAACGTATGTGTTCGCACTACGGCTAACGGAGTGAGGACGAAGACCGGGCAAGTGGTGGCCCCCCATTTTTTGTGCGCAAGGGATAGATCCACGGCGTGGTTCTCTTAGGCCGGTTTCCAGAGCTGGTACGGAAGCCCCAGCCTGTTGTGCAACCTACGAACAGATTGTATGTCCTCACTGAGGCATGCAGTAGTGTCCTCCGTTGCGGATCTCGAGTAATGTTGATCTGGAGAAGTGGTTCTGGACCCCTAGAGGGTGGACATCTACTCGAGTGAAAACTCAGCTGCAAGGTGATTCGCATGTACTCAGGAGATCAGTGTGAAGACCTAGCCTTGTGCTGAGCCGGTCACGGGTTGGACTCTGAGTGGTGGAGGTTCTAACCTCCTGCGTGGTAGTAGACTTACAGGGTGAGTCCTTGGGTCCTGGTCTGGTCTGCCTTACTGGACTCGTCCACGAAGCGGTTTCGTAGAGGTTAGATAGCCTCGCCCTTAGCAAGGTGCTTCCCCGCAGTTAACCTGTGGGTGGTTCCGTTCGTAGATGAGTGGGTTTTCACTACCTGCCACCGCGATTGGAAGGAGCGTTATCTCCTTCTGTCAATAGTATTTAACTATCCTGTCAGATAATCATTGGCTGCACGACTATGGTGAGTCCTGGCCTTTAGTGACTGAGCGGGGGGAGTGGCATCTTCCCCGGCGTAAGATCTGTAAAGATGTCTCCTATTAAGCCTTCGGGATCAGGTACAGGGGGGGCGGTTCTGTCACACCAGCGGCAGCGATGCCGAAAACGCGTATCCCTATAGTTTTTAAAGTGCCGTCTGCTTACTCAAAACATTATTACCAAGCTCCTCAAAAGTGCTAAAAATTACTTTTTCACGTTGCTGTAACTAAGAAAATATCAACCATAATCAAAAAACAAAATCATAGAAACCTTCATTGAACTTTACCTCGTACTTTCCACAAATAAAACAATAAAGTCATCGTTTAAAGTCCCGATAAAAAACCTTTCTACTGAAACACTGTACGCTACATTAGTCCTCCGCGCCTAGAGGTGATGAGGTGTTTGACGGTCGTGTTATATTCGACTTATCACCTTCCCCGTTTCCGTGCCTCAAGCGTAAAAAGAAGCTAAGGTCCACTAACTAAAAAGTGTGAGTGTTAGAGCCACGATTTTTTTGCGAAAAGATTTTTGCCACACTTTGTTTCAGTGACTCACGTGCACATCGGCAGTTCTGCTACAAGGTTACTGCCAGCGTGTCTTTGTTCAGACACATTTCTCATTTGACTGCACCAATCAGAATAAGATTATTGTGTGACCCATACGTCTGTAATTTGCCACGGCAAGTGAGAGTAAAATCATCCAATCACTGGCCATGAAGCAGAGCTGCAGGTGTGCACATAACGCATTGAAGCCAAGTGTTGCACAAATCTTTTCGCCATCAAATGTGGCTCTAGTGACTGTGAATCAGGCGTAACGGAACCGTCCAAGATGAACTCAAAATCTCCCACCCTTGTAAACCCTCCGAACCTTCCCGTGAACTACGCTGTATCTTCGGGAGCAATGGCTAGGACGAGCTACTGTGCTCGGCTGCCGACATCGACTTCTTGCGTCACTGGCTGCGCTAACCGCCTATATTAGCCGTGAGCGCCCGAACAACTCTCCCGTAACTTCGCACCTCCCGCCGCCGACAGTCCTGCAGCATATTTACGCTTCGCCATTGTCTTTGCCACCGGATAATCATCCCATAGTAATGTCCTTTACGACTTTGCCTAACTCAGCGGCGGCCAGCGTTTATGTAATATTAAGGCGGCCACATGGCTGACTCTCGAACTTCGTGTAGCGTGTTCGGTGTTATGCGTCCACAATGCTTATCCATGAAAAAGAAAACACACTTAAGAATACTTGGGAAAACGACTTATAAAGTGACACGCACACTGGAGGTATTATTTCAAAGCCCTCTAACTTGACTAGCATCGGCTTTTCCAGACAGTTGTATCTCAGAATATACGTGCCGGATTTGTTCGTAATTGACGTCTACAATTACATTGGACTTTACTACCAGTGACGTGTACAATAAAATGACAGGGTCACCGCATAAAGTCGTACAGTAATAACGACGGTAACACGGCGCGCGCGTTTACTACTCTGGCCGTAGAGGCGATATCACAATACATGTGCCGGCCGGCGTCGCTCGTAGCGCTTCATCGATTTTCATTTCACGCAAACACTAGCACACCCTTCACAAGGCGGTCGCCTTAAGGGGCCTCCCTACCTGCGCTTCAAATATGTTGCAACGAGTGACGACTATTCTTTTTATGACGAAACTATTTAACGGGCATTATATTTGTTTATGTACGAAAAGAACACACGCTTCAAATTATGTTGCTATTTTTTAAAAAATTCGATACGTTTATTAGAAACATCATTTTCGGACCCCTAAAAATTGCAAAAACAAAAATAGCTTTTTCGAACTGCTGTGTCTGAAAAAAAATGACTACCTGATTCTAAAAACACTACTATAGACACAAACGTTAGACTTTGAACTCTGCTTCCCACGAATTAAATAACCTGGTCACTGTTTAAAGTCCCGTAGGGAAAAGGATAGAAATAATGCACTGCACGCCAGCTGAGTGGCTTGAGCAGAGAGGCGATAATGCATTACATACGTCGGTCAACGGCAACCTTATCGCTTTCGCCTTACACACACAAACGCATCTTATCTAGGGAGGCCCCTTAAGGGCTTGGGCCCGAGTTTCTCGGCTTTCGAGTGAATTATTTTATGCATACGAGAGTCGATATCGTAAAATTGCTTCGTAACTTTTTTGCTAATTGGTTTTACTATGCAATGTAATTTTTCGAGACAAACTGTATGATGAGTTGAGCTAATTTATCAATTAAAATAAATTTCGTTAAATAACTAATTAACGACTATTTTGCAGTCTTCTGACACGACAAAATTAGAGTATGCAGTTTAAATCAGTTATAACAAAGTTACGAAGCTATTTTACGATATCGTCTCCCATTTATGTTTTAAAAAGTAATTGTGGTTAAATGCGAAGAAAGTCGGGCCCATGCCCTTAAATGCCAACTCTAGTAATATGACGCGCCGTTTAAAGATTATGAAGAACTATCATTCCTGGAGTAATTCTCAAGAAGCAGAAAATCTCCTGGTTGCTAGTTATAAGTTCTGCTACTACACTAGCAGTAGCTGGCCATCAGTATTTTGATGCAATGAACGTTTGCCATACGGCCTTGTTACGGAATTGTGCAGTGATTTCGAAAATATTTTTTTTATTGCTACCTAATACTCATATCAAAATTTCGCTTCACAGTTTTCACACTTATATGTTATAATTTGTAGCTGAATTTTTTTTGTAGAATTATACTGAACTGTTTTTTAGATTTCATTACCCAAAGTACCATGTTTTTCGTCGTGAAAATAAGCAAAAATGAAGGAAATTATTTTTTTTTGCTGGCGAATGGTACATTATTTTAAAGAAACGCGTCCACAGTATTGTGTATCGTGTGATTACACGTAGGCTCAATTTTTTTCAAAACTTTTGGTTTAAAAATATTTGAGTTATTGGCACCTGTCTGAAAAAAAAATCGGGAACAAGCCCTTAAATATGAAATAATATTAAATGAATTCAATGTTAACAAATCGAATTAAAGTAAAAATTTGCAGTATGAAAATTATTTGCCGTGTAAAATAAAGGGACTTCGATTGAACCTTCGTATGAATAAACGTAAAAAAAGACATTAGCATAAGACTTACCAAAGCAAGAGTTTGCTATCAACAGGCATACAACACAGTTCCAAATCAACGTAAGAACTCAGAACTGTATTTCTAGAGGCACGAGTATTTTGGGGGTTAATTCAAGGTCAGATTGAACGTCAAGAACGTATCCGTCACTGTCACTTTTGTGATTAGACGACAGCTGTTTTGACACATCATTGATGACTCCAAGCCGGTAATAAATAAGGAAATAGATCGTGAGGATATTGCGTGCTACCAGCTTAGTTACAAGCCAATGCATAATCGACCTTTAACAGCGCATGTAAAGGACTTAGAAGTCGATGCTGTTGCCATATGAATCTACGAAATACTTTTTGCCTCTTCTTTTAAGTATCACTTAATTTTTGCCGAAGATATCCTATGAAGGTTGTCCCTAACTGTTAATCTTTGCCAACTGCTTTGGACTTTCTCATGTTTGTAGCTAACATACATAATTTTTTATTGGAAGTGTTACATTTTCTGACCATTTTTAATAAATGACATTTTGTATTTCAACTGCCATATTGAAACTGCCTTGCCAACTTCTATGTTAAATTACAATTTTCGGTAATTCATTTCTGTAACGGTCTTTCGTAATACATTTAAATTAGAAGGCTCTGCTAGAATCCATACTACGTGTCCTATCCGAAGATAGCGTAGGAATTGAAAATATTGATTAACTGGTGTAAAATCGAGGGAAAAAAAGAAAGAAAATAGTGAGGAAAAATTGTTCAGGTGATTGCGAGAAGATTGAACGAGTTAAAACTCGGCACCAGATGCCTGGAGATTGAACGGCAGCTAAATATGGCAGAGAAAGACGGCCTGACCTATATGAGTTACATAAATAGTCATGTCTGCCACAAATGCGTGTCGTGGCGTTTGCTGTTGTAGTTTTATTTTCACACGCTAGTTTTCTTTACTAACTTACAAATTGCCAATTGAATACTAAATACGCGCGTAAAAGGCGCATATATTTAGGATAACAGAAAATTTTTCGAAACATACGTTAGGTGCGTATGTCGTTTATCGAAGTACCGATTAAGAATAATTATTAATTTGGTTCAGTAATTTGAATTTTGAGCCTATGTACAATACGTTTCTAGGATCAATGTTATCAGTAAAACAAAACAAATTATTTTACGAATACAGGTTCATACAGTACAAAGGCGAACGTAGAACATACAGACTAAACTATAACTACATTGTGAGATATAAATACTAAACTTCTTTCAGTATTTCAACTCCTTACACATGCAAATAACCATGTTTGCCGATTTAATATGCGTTTTGATCGGCTACAAAGAACTTTGTCGAGACCTGTAAGATAAGGACGACTCTTGTTCGCTCTTCATTTGCTTGATGACCTCTAGCGCAAGGCGCACAAATGGCGTCTATCTTCCTCTCGACTACTTCTCGTAAAAAAAAGTAATTCCAAACATGATGACCTAAAATTTGTATGCATATATATATATATATATATATATATATATATATATATATATATATATATATATATATATATATATATATATATATATATATATATATATATATATATATATATATATATGTATATATATATATATATGTATATATATATATATATATATATATAATACCTAGAGACATGCAAAATTTGCGTTATCATTTGGTACCAGGCTAAACTTCACTTCCCTATACATAACAGAGCATAATCTGCAATTCAATTGACCACGAACTTTTATGTGTTATGATGGTGAAATTTCGCGAATTCGTTGACCTGCATGTTAGAATCAAATATCCTATGCATACTCAAGCCCAGAGTATTTGTTCACTAGCTGCTACTCAGTGGAACAGCCGACAATGAACGAATAGACAGGGCTTGGGAATGTATAGTATAATGGAATCTAGCCTGCAGGTAATTGAATTCGCGAAATTTCACCATCCCTATGTCGTCCACGTGTGTTACGTCTTTACAGAGATTGTCCTCTCTGCCGTGTAAGCATTCTCCGTGGCAAGTCACGACAACATCGGCCAGCGGAGACGTCGAACGAGACTAGTCATTTAGATTCAAGTCAGTTGTCAGATAATAAACGCGAATTTTCCATGTCTCTAATTATACAGCATTAGAAAAGTTCTAAAATTATAAACACACATGATGCGTTAAACAAACAAATTAAAAAAAAAAGATTTCATGCACATTTTGATACTGTACTTCTAACGAGACGTTATAATATGTAATTGCTTCCCTATTTAATTGCCGTCCTAAATAGAAGCACTGCAGCCAACGTTCGCCTCTAAATTTGCATTAACGGCAAGGGTACCCCCACAGAAGTTTATTTTAGAATCTTTCAACTGCAAACAATCGATAATATAAATTTTCGCTTGCCATATTTTGTCTCGTCGGAAGCGTGGGAATGCGGACGGCTACGAATTCGTAGATTTTCATTAATTTGAGCTCAAAACTGTAGGCCTACGTTTGGAGCTGCAACAAAACTTCTCCTTCCTAGCTCACAAGTTTTTTTGCAATAATATGTTGTAAAATTTTCAGATAAGTAAGTTTTCTAATGATAATGTTCATAAACACTTCCCAACCATAGAAGTAAATAATTGAAAGTGTTGGTAGATATTCATGAAATATTAGAAACATTCCCAAAGCTCAACATTTAGTAAACGTTTCGTCTCATCACGGGAAATGAAATTTCGACCGTATAAATCTAATTGCTATTTTAATTACAGATTTGCTATAGTGAAACGTGTGTCTAACGGACGGGCACGGAACACGTTTCGATGATGTAAACTCGTAAAGCCAGCGCTTGGGACACCGTTACCACAAGCTGCAAGAATACAAGCCGTCTCGCCGGGCAAGTTTAGCCAACCTGACAGGTTGAACTGGCATTCGTGAGATATCAAGTGTGCTCGCGTCTTGATTTACTTCAACTAACGGAGATGTTGATTGGAAACTTCTGCTTTGGAGCTGGTTTGGGGTCTTCATCTCGGGAACTGCTTTGGTGTTGACCAATGCATTGGTGTGGGAAGAATCACCATGAAAATCTGTTTAGGGAGATGCCAAGACTGATTTTTTTTGTCTAAGTTCAAGAATACACCAAAGCTAGATAGGAACACATTTTTATCGCTAAGATCTTTGCGTAAGCTATGAATTTTAATACTTAGTGTAAATCTGAAGTTCTACTTTCGTTATTGGTCGTATGGATTCGTTAGGAGACTTTTTTTTCATTTGACTTGGCCACATACTGATTAAGTGATTATTAATACAGACGTGAAATGAAGTGGCGGATCATTTGATACAGGAGAACTTCAACGCCTATTGGCTGCCCGAGACTACTGATACCAGCTCCGTGCCTGTTTGGTTCCTGCATGTTACGGCAGGTTTCCTATTGGCCTGGCTGCCGGCTAGCAAAACAGCCGCATTACGCTGATTGGCGGTGTGTGTTACCGCCATGTTGCTGGTCAGAGAATCTATTTCTGCATTCCTAAATATTCTGTGACTGGGCTAACCAGAACAAGACTTGCCAACAATTATTTTATTTCCATCTCGCTTTCTTACCCCAGCGCTCCAAGCAGTGGAAATTGGTCCCTTGCCGAACTCGTCCTTAAGATATTCTATCACCTTCCTAACCTGTAGTGGTATTAATGTTTAGAGCATTGGTGCATTGAATATAGAAACATTGTTAAACTGCCCATGGTGCTACTTAGAGAGGTCAGTTGGGTTACTTGCTTGAAGTTACGTGTCCGGACAACAAAACTGGTAGCTGCAATCCATGAGGTACCTATGGGGATTTTAGAAGTGAACGCAAACTTTCAGAACGCCTTTACAGAACACCTGTGTTTGTTTTGTTGGTTATATCATAAGTGAGGGAGCTAATGAAAAAAATTCTGCTTAATGCATTGAGGCACTTATATTATTTACTTGACATAGCAGTGAGTGAGTGAGATATTTTGGTCAGCTCTTAATATCGAGGTCTTTAGTGCTGGTGAAGGGTTGACATGAGGTAAGTATGGAGCAGCGCCGGAATAAAGGGGAGGGGAGGAGATCCCTATATGGAAAATTCCCACATACGAGCCAGTCTCCGTAGTGTAATCGGTTAGGCGCCGCGGTTTGCGGAGTGAGAGTTCTTGTGATCGAGTCCCGGCTTGGGCATGGATGTTATGTTGTCTCTTCACCTCATTTCACCCTCATTGGCTCTGAAGACCTAGATGTTTGAAGGGACGTAAAATCCTCTCACTACCACTACCCACATGCGAAAGTCCTGGGACCGACCTCGCCGGGAATCGAACCCGGATCGCCTTGGTGGGAGGCGAATGGTTTTACCTAGTCTAGATAGAAATGATGGTTAGTAACAAAATTTTTCCGTTGTTCTGATGAAATTGTTACATTGTTATTTTATGATCTCCGCGGTAAAAGCATGTCGAATTTGATTCAATATACTTCAAAACATTACTAATACCCACCCCCGTAATTGCCATAAGAAAGACTCACATTAATGTTAATGCTATATATATATATATATATATATATATATATATATATATATATATATATATATATATATATATATGTGTGTGTGTGTGTGTGTGTGTGTGTGTTCGCGCGCCAAAAATTGGTTTTCTTATCATTTCAAATTCACATTAAGCAACTTACAATGTATTGATAAATTAAATGTGCACTGTATCACAACTTAAATAATAAAATACATCATACATCAATCCTCTTAACGTGTCGTGCCCTGGGTTCGAATCCGGAACCTCGCGTCGCCTCCGAAGGTAGCACCTGATTGGCCTCGTTTGCCAAGGTCGTCTTAGCCGTCCCTCGTTAATGGTAGATCTGTATCTGCGTTAACGACAAAGGACAGCACTTCTCGCCTTCAGATACAAAAGACTGGAAGCACAAGATTATAAGCCAAGATTTTTTGGCAGCGTATTTGAAGAGAGTTTCGACTGGCTTAGAGGAAATTTTGCAAGATATATGGACCGTCTTATCGCGAAAACTGTAAATTTGCGGCAACATGTTTTTCTTTACGTTTCGTGGGCAATTTTAGCGCCCATCAATCAGGACAATGACTTGCCATAGCGTTAAAACATCCTTGGCCTACAGCTATAAAGATTATTGCTCTATCTTATATCTTATTTTGAAGTGTGCATTAACTTTCCGTACGGAAACTGGATTCCTACAATATTTCGGCATATTAAAATAAAGAAAATACGAATTTAACATCGTTTACTGTTTGAATTGTGTGTAGAAAATATTTTGGTATATGCTATTCACTACCGTTAACAGCACTATGTAGGAATAATAGCAATGAACTTTAAAAATCTTAATAAAGCACCCACCACTCTACATTTCCCAGAGCATATGTGTTCGTGTAAGTTAAATAAAACTTGACATGGCCACTGTACAATGCGTCTATATTAAATTTTTGTCAAGGTTGCAATATTAGTTGAACGTTGTTTGTGTGAGCTATTGGCTGATATAATAGAGTTACGTTACAGCTGTATAGCTTCGTGCCGACAAGTAGTAAAATGAAAGGTAAAAAATAACGTTTTCGTTTTTTTTTCTAAGAAAATTAACGATATGCGTTATGCACTACCGTATTCTAACCACAGCGAATCCGGCCAGTTAAAAGTTAGCACTGAATTGTTAATTGCTACTCTTGCAGGTGCAGCATAAAGCTGAGCGTTTAAGGGTGTTCAAGTGCGATAAAATTATAACTTTATATTGTTTGAAACAGTGTTCGTTTTGTAGAAGATACTTATGAGTTTACTCTTACAAAACAATTTTACCACGCGTAGTTTTTTATAACTGTGTACTGAAGTAAAAAATTGCGTTAAAATAGTGAAAACCAATTGACATAATTAAATGAAATGAATTACGGTTAACGAATATATCACATGAGCTACGTAATAAAACATTTAAAAATCCACGCGTTATTTTATAAATGTAAAAAAAATCTAATATATGTACAGGAAAAAAAGTTACAGATTCAGCAATTTTTTAAAGTACAGAAACAGTTCACGTAGAGTTTTTTTTTTTGTTACATAGTCTGTCTTATGTAAGAATTTCATTTTTAACAGCTCAAAGGACAATCGTGTGTACAAATTAGGAAATACTTTAAATTTTGAGCAAATTTTCAAAAAAATTTAAAAAATTTCATAAATTAAAAAATTCTGAAAAAATTTAACTGCATAGTTTGAGATCCATCTGAGTGGGTTTGTTAAAAAATCACTTATGCCAAAGAAAATCACAAATAATTTCACGTAAACAGCTGTTAAAAATAATTCCAAAACATATCAAACAGTAGAATTCTTACATGAGCTGGACTATACGTTATTGCATTGTGAAGTATTTCATTTAAGTAAGTAAATTTATTTTCGCTGTTTTTATGACAGCGGAACATAAAAATCTTGACGCACCGTTATGAGAAATACTATGAGAGCTAAAATTTGTTTCGTAAAAGGAAACTGTACTCACAAGTATCGCCTGCAAAATTAACACTATTTCGTTTAAAGAAGTATATATAATTTCACCCCAGGTGAACACCCTTAAGGATCATGCGCCCTGTTCCGCTCGACCACTGAGCGAAGAGAAAGGTAACGTGCAAAGGCCAGGGAGTTTAGCTACGATGTACATTATGCAAGCTAAGGTAGTTATCTCAGTTTCTATTATCGTGTTTTCAAATAAATACGCAAAATCATTGAATCAGGAAGATATGAAAAAGTCATCATGAAGAATCATACAGGCTTTAGGAACTTATCGGTTCAAAGCGTTACTGTTTAGCTATACCTGACTGTATAAATGTCTGTCAGATTGAAGGTGTGAATAATGATGCAGTTAGTATTGTAATATAGCAATTGATTATATATATACGCATGATTTGTTTAACTTTAGGAATATTGACGTTTGTTTGACTATGTATACTAAAGTATCTTTGTAATGTATATTATAATATAATTTATCAGTAGTAATGGTCTCCATCGCGTACTGTGACCTGGTTTGCCGTGCTATCGATAGTGACTAGAGGTTATAAAATTTGGATAAGAGAAGTGAGGTGTGGGAAGTTTGGAACGTGGAGAGAAAAAAAAGAAAAGATAGGAAAAAGGTTCGAGACGAAAAAATGGGAGCTAGGAAGACGACGGAAGGGATTTTTTTTCGAGGAACGTAGTCTTCGAGAAGGACGACGAGGCTCAATTTGAAGAGGTCTACCAAGAAGTCTATTGTATCAGTAATGAATTGATACCTGGTGGAGGCCAAACGCCGAATGCAGTGAACTTCTCGTCAAGAGCTATCTTCGACGAGGTCCGCCAGGAGGGTCATCGTTCGGGGCCCTTGTCCAGGTTCTGAGGGCCGTCTGCAGGGAGGTTTACCCTATCGCCGATGACCAGGATCAGTTTCGCACCATCCAGAGAGACGAATCCAGGTCCTACTATGTCATCCAGCCAGCCGACCTGACTCCATCGTCCTGCCCAGCCGACCCGACCCGTCGCCCTGCACAACTGATTCAGCCATTAATTATTAGTTGAGCGATTTACAAGAGATGTCAAATAAGTCAAGGACCAATTGTGAAAGTGGCGCGAACTTACAGTTGGTGGAATTATAGCTTGTACCTAAAAGAAAGTGCGATTTTTTTCAGGTCTCTACCAATGACTAAACTCAACACGGAATTATCAGTGGGATTATTAGACATATAGGAGCAGCTACACTCTTCTTCCAGTAGCGTACAAGATGCAAGGAACATATACTCGAATAATATTCCTCTGTCTACACAACACATGGTTATTGTATATGCCAGGTAGGCAGATTGAGTCCACGTGTTCAGAGCCTATATTCCGAGCTTGTCTTATATTGCATGCCTTGAAACACGACCACGATACGCCATTATTGTGGTGTATTAGTATTCTTATTCCGATTGGCACAGTCAAATGAGAAACGTCTATGCAGAAAGACACTCTGCCAGTGATAGGGTAGCAAAGCTGTAGATTTTAACGTATGGTATTGAAATAATTGGATGCGCAAGTTATTTTCACCAAAATTTGAAGTCGCTAATCAAACATCCTGCACGAAAGAAGGTTGGCAGCGGTGTGCTCTGTTTAACATGTACACGAACGTGGATAGGTCATACATTTACATGATGTGTGAATTGCATTCAGCCCTCTGAAAAGACCCCATCAACTAACACTGAAGGAAGAAAGGATAGTGATCGATGAAGATGTAGGAAGCATATATCTTTTCAGTCGTTAAAAAGTTGTCCATCCAAGTCTATTCATTCTCCATTAATTTTCACTGATTGCTGATGTAAACATAGCTGTTACAGAAAATAGGCTACAGTGCTGCACGTTGTTAATTACATACGATACAACCCTCCGAGCTAGGCAGAACGCATTGTGGCACAAAGGTAGCATTTAAATAAAGGTATAAAAACTTTATTATTTGTCTGATGTAAGGAAAATATGACTATCTCTATTATTGACCAGTTAACTGCGAACCAACCGGAAGATAAATATACTGCCCTATATTTTAAGTGTCACCTATTGTTGTATATGAATTAACAACATCCTCTAATCCAAGGCATGTTTGTTTATATGTACGACTGTAATTTTTCCAGTAAGCTTAGATGCTATTACATGCAGGGCAAGATAAGCAACTTTGATTCAAAAGGAGAAGTTTCGTAGCAGAGTGAAAGTCCGTTTGCACGACCAAAGAGTGGACTTATGAAGGTCATCTCTTGCTCGAAATTAATTACGAAACGACCTTGTTACTGTTGAGGAAGTCCAGAGCATACATACATTCAATCGACAGTTCTCTTGAAAAGTGTTGTTTGTCCACTAGGAAGTAAGTACGTGTCTTGAATAGTCGCTTTGTAAGGAGCTGTCATGTTGGCCAGCGCTCACTTGGTGTGTACAGATTCCAAAGATTTATGTCGCAACTGAAAACTTAGCTGAAGTGTTTATCCATGACATTTGAATTATTCAATTCTTCGCCGCGTTAGAATTTGTACCGAAATTGTTGGCATGACGATGAAGCATTGCATTACCTATTACCAACACTTTTAAGAATAATTTTTAAGTAATTATTTCTGATATTTAATCTTAACAATCTTTACACTAACTAAAGAGGCCTATGTACCGGATGTAGCTTTCGGTGTTTGATGCGTGGAGACGATGGAACAATAAGGTTCAGCTGCCACACTCGACGATGACCACTTCGATTCTGATCGCGGTGGCGTGCCAAACTGGCGTGCAGTGTTTTCGTTTTACTCCTTTTTCTATGGAACTTAAAAGGTCAACCCTAAAATGTAATTCTTTTGAACATTTGTAATTACGTCCAATGCATGCTTCTAGTGTTGTATTTTACGAATCCGGGAGGTACTTTTGAAGTTACGTCTTTTTTTTTTTTTTTAAATATTGTTTTTAGATAATTTGGGAAGCTCCAAAATTATGTTTCTAGTAAGCGTAGTACATTTTTAAAATCATAGAATCACACATTCAACTTTTTTTTTTTTAAAGATAATGATATTGTAAATAAGTTCAGCGTTTTTCGTGGAAAATTATATCTGTGTTCAGCTACAATACCATTCATGTCCGTACATAAGCCTCATAGAGAAGAAACAATAGAACCCAATATGGTAGCAGCTCAAGGGTACATCGACATATGGCATAGTCTCAGCAGTTAGGCAAGCGTATGTATGACTGCGCATACGCTGAGTACTCAACGGCGTCATTTCAGGTTTTTCTAAGGGGGAGGGGGCAAGATTTTGTTTTCCGGCGACAGTGACCTTGTTTCATCTTTTTAATAAATTAAGCATGTATAAATTAGATGCTTTAATAATAAAACTTCAGTTTTATGTGCTTAAGTTAGCATTATTTAAATTTAAAATACAAAAAATATATTTATACACATAAAATTCTAAATCCAGGGGGGGGGGCATTTGCCCCCAATCCTGTGGCCCCATATTACGCCTCTGTGAGTACTGCACGAACGGGCGCTTTCGCATCCGTACGGTTGTGTGTTCTGTGGCCGCGGGCGAGAGGTGCCGGCTCGCTGCTCGCCGTTACCTCAAGGACGACCTCGCGTCGCGCTGCCAGCAGACGACTGCTGTATTTCTTTCTTTTTTTTTTATCTAGCTCTATCTCTGCAATTCCTCATCAAAAACTGTGCCACACTACAGCCATTAATTTTTCTGTAATTTTTTTTTCTGTGGATAAGTGGACACGTTCAGAACGAACTAATATCAAATATAGAATGTCCAGAAATGGCCGTATAGAAGTACATCGCGCTTATTGGGGGCAAAAATGTTAGTGGGTACGTGTTGAACGACGACATTGTAGGCGCACAACGTGGCAACACAGCGCGGAGTAAATGACTTCGTGCGCTCTACGTCCAGATATTTGATGTATGTTACGCCGAGTAAGCGTAGAATCATGTTTGAAATGCTTGGGGTTAGAACCTGCGCCCATGAAATGATTGACAGAACAGTGGTAGTAAGACATATATGGAACGCAGGATGGGACTTGCTCAGTGCTATGTTGCCACATTGTGCACTTAAAATTGCATCGTACAACATTTAGCCACCAAAATTTTCGACGCCAGTTTAGCCCAGAATTCGGGTGATGAACTTATTAAACGGTAGTTTCCGAATGTCTTGTATGTTCTACCTCGAAGCTTTGGAGGAAAATGTAACATGCGACAACAGCGCGCCATAGCGGTTTAGGAATTGTCTACGATATATATATTACACAGAAAATATTATTTTGAACGCTGAACATCTCTCGAGTCCGTTAGTGGCGCTAGTGAAACATGACGCGCCATTTTATAGAGTTGATATTTGTACAGTAAGAAATTTGCTAAATCCATGTTCCTATGATTTGTCATTATAGTGCAATTGAAATATACATTCGTTTCGTTTCTTACTAAAAACTAAGTATTAAACTACCAAACTACCAAATACCTAATTATTTTAATATTGTAAGTCGGCTAACGTGATCAACTTAAGCTGCCAACGAAACAAGCTTCACTGTCTCCGTAAAGAGTGTTTACTGCTGAATATCCACAAAAATTACAAGATGACCATTAAATATTTTTGTAAACAGTATATTTAAAACGTGCCTTTTTTTCTGCTTCTTAACGAGTTAGCCGACCTAGACCACCTTGAAGAGGGCCTGTCCGATTCAAACCTCTACAAACACTACAAGTCTTATTTCCAGACATAGACCCTACTACACCTCTGACTCTTCTCAGGAAGCATGGGCCTTTACAGACATACATTCCTCTCTTTACTCTGAACCTCTTCCTTTAGCATATTTTTACCGATAGTATAAAGCATCGCCAAAGTATTTCCAAAAGTGTCATTATAAGAATTAGCGCTGACCACCTCAGTAGACTCACCACAAACAAAAATAAGAGTCGGAAATAAACACATTACATTAAAACCTAGCAAACAGTCTATTTTTCCAGAGATTAACCACCATCCCTTTGCATAACATGATTCTTGTACTTATCGTTGAACGCTTTTTGCAGGAAAATGTTCAGTTCATAATCCTTGTAATCAAGGCGGACAACCTCTATACGAGGGGCTTAGAATGACAGTGGTTTAAGACACTTTTATTAAGGACTCTGCCTACCTCAGAGCTCCGGCGGTAGGTTAAATTATATTCCTAAATATCTCAGTTACTTTCAAACCTACATATCTGCCACCACTGACTTTTTTGTTCAGTACGATACAGCCCACACTGCTACGGAATCTTTTAGCAAGTTACATCAATACCCTGAAAACTATGAGCAAATAAATATTTTTATGCCGATTAAACACTCGAAACCCTGTACTCGTAAAATTCGTTTCATATTTTCGTTTACGTAGCAGTATTCTCCTCTTATCAATGCAGAAAATGTTTTCCATCAGAAAGCGATATCTCAAAGGGTGACTGAGCTACACGGAATTTAGTTTAACATGTAAAACCCTATCCTTGCTCCCGCCGCGCTCCAAGGTAGGCAGAAACCTTAAAAAGGTGGTTGTTTAATTCATATTAGATATGTTTTAAAACAAAGTCCCGTTACAATTATTACACTTTTTTTACTCAATTTTCGAAACAAAATTCAAGTGTTAAAAAAACGTGCACTGCATTTTATATGTAAAAGCAGTTAATAGTTTTTGTGAAAATTACTTTACGTGACTTACACTACTATAATTCTAAGCCCCTCATGTTTTTCGAAGCCTTAATTATCTCGGATAGGGAATATGTGTGGAAGGACCTTTATTTGTACAGCGTTGGAGTTTCGCTAAATAGAACATGTTAAGCGGAAAATGTTCATATATCCGTACATGCAGGTCATAACGCACATTGTACAGTGGTAATTATCACGCTTTGTTATAAAGAAGCAGTGTAAGCGTCTTACATTTTCTGGCAACGAAAACTGCTTGATTCCGTGAAATGCGCGATGTTTACGCCAACTCTGGCGGTGCAGTAAATTGTTCGTTTTTAGAAAGTTGCAAGGTAAGGTAAACAGTTCCAGGTACTCGCAAACGATATTCGCGCACTGTACGTTCTTGTAGATTTTCATGTGCGTTCTCGCTGTGTACATGTGTTCATGTGGGTAACTTGGCTACAGCTCGCTTTCTACCGAGCGTTCGAATCTCCGGGAGCAAAATAAACTGCATTAAGGTTCCTGCCTACAGTGGTGGCAGCCACGCAGTTTTAGCGGGAATCAACGTTAAATTACTTAAATATATCAAATTTAAACTAAAATCTTTCAAACAAGAAGTGTTCTATATAAAATCCGTAAATATGGTGACGGCCGTTCAGATTTGATATACCGTGAAACGGGGTTGCTTTGCATTGAAAATTTTTGTTGTAAGTGAATATTTACAGACTCACAAATTCTTGAAGACTTCACCATTCATATCTTTAGCAATAAACAATGCTGTAAAGTGTCTATTATCCTAGAATTCCAACATAGAACGAAATAAATCTAATGGTGCAACGTTACACATGGGGGTGCAAAGTATCCTCACTTTACGGTATGCAAAGTTTTTATTCGGGTAGTCAGACCACTAGCCTCCCACCAAGACGATCCGTGTTCGATCCCCGGCGGGACAAGTCTCGGATTTCTGGCATGTGGAAAAAGTGTCTGACGTTTTCTCGGGGTACTCCCACTTCTCCCGCCCTTGCGCATTCTGTCGATTCTCCATCTGCCATCACACATTTCTTCTCTATTCCCTCCAGATAGAGGACCGCCCCACCCCCTAATTAGAATATAGTTGAAACCGTACAAGGAGAATCTTTTTAAAAACTAAGTTATGTTTATATTTGATTTGTTGAAAATCAATTTATTTTAGCATGAATTTCACGTTTAAAACCTGCGGTCGCGGGCAAGATAGACAGAGTTGTTAACGAAGCGCAGCCAAAAAAATTGTGGCTTACGTACCAGATGCTGGAAACAAAACTTTAATCTGATTTTTATTGAAAATATTCCAAATGCAGATTTTTTGAAGTGGAAGACATACGCGTATTCTGCAACGTAGCACAAAATATGGCAGGATTCACTAAAATAATAGGTACTCTGTTGTTCGTCATAATCCCATACTAATTGCGACATACAACTAACGATAAAACTTATCTACCTGTGCACAACATCTCGCCATTTTTAATTTATGTAAATTACGTTAAATTTTAATGAAACCTAATCGTGTATGATTTAAACCGCAATTATAATATTATTTCCAGAATTTTACAGACGACCTTACTGTTTATGTGTGTTGATGGAATGGCATTTCTTGTCTTTCTGAAGTAACATAAAGACATAAGTTCTTGACTGAGAAGGTCGCATGTCTCTACTTGCTGATCCCTCCAAGCTCTTTCATTAACTGCTCACGCAGACGACACCTGTGGAAAACGCACGCGACAATAATAATTATATTAATAATAATAATTGTTATTATTACCTAGGTTGGCCTACTTTTCAGAAGATTCGTAATTCTTAATCTGCTGCATATTTTTTTTCTGTGGTGTGTAAACACTAATAGGTAGAGACATGCAAAATACGCGTTCTTTCTTGCCACTACGCTAGACTCCAAATGGTTATATACTCGTCCAATTTCCCCCATAGGCAAAAAATGCCGTGATTTGGGGGTAAAATGCATCTCTCCAATAAATAAAAGTTGCATGTTTGAGTGACCAACCTGCTGTAAAGACACGTAGCTGACATCACGTAGATTCTACGGCCAGTGTAATATCATACTTAGGCAATGGAATTTTTCGCGAAAAGATTTTTTGCCCCACTTTGTTTCAGTGTCTTACGCTGCTCAACTTCACGATTATTGACAGAGAGATTTTGTGCAGAGTTGTTATTCGTTTGACTGTGCCAATCAGTACATGGATAACTGCGGCACAACACGTCTGTCATTTGCGGGTTTAACATCCACACGCCGGGTGTTAAGGCAGCCAATCACTTATCACAAAGCAGAGATGCAGGTGCGCACGTAAGGCACTGAAAAAAAAAGTGCTGCAAAAATCTTTTCGCGAAATTTCCTGTCCCTACTCATACTGTAATTGTGTACATATAGCACTGTTAAGTCAAGTCTGTTACCAAATATTAACGCAAACTTTGCAGGTCCCCTACTCATAGGTGGTTATTGCGTTGTGGCAGCAATCCGATCATTAAAGTAATTTATCTTATTCGAATTTATTTTCGTCCTTAGTATTTTCTCCACACTCGTGTTAATGTATTCTCGGTTATGTAAGTTACGTGGCGTATTAATTTAATATTTGTAATCAATTTAAATAAACTTTAGTATTCTCGTCGTCAGACTTTACAAAAGTTAGAGAGTAAACCTACCCTACTTCGTGATACTAGACTTTGAACTCCAGTAACAGAAATGTGTTGAATATTTTAATTGTGATCTTATATGTGATACATGGGTAGAGACCTGAAAAATTCGCGTTTTCTTTTGGGCAGAAGCTAGAATTCCATCAACTGTAAGTTTGGGTCACTTTCGCAGTTGGCCTTTGACGTATTTGACACTTTCTCGAAGTCTCAGAGCCAATAATAAAAATGTACCTAAAACAGACCTGTATCACTTTTAACATCAAGCCGCTAATGAGCATCTGCTGTCTGCTTCAGTTCACAAATATTTTTGCAGGGTAGCCTACAGGTCAGTGAACTTATTGTCGAAACTACACATGCCTGATCTCAACTGATAACTCGGTGTACAGATCTTTCCCATGTTTGTGAATCCAGCAAAGTGGTTTATCCCGATATTAAGGCATATCGCGATATAGCCTATGGTCAGTTTACCCTGTTTCACTATTATAATATAATGTACATTTTAATTTAAAAGGCCTAATTACTAGGTAGGCAGGATGTTACCGTAGAGGAAGTTACTTATTACTATTTCCCGTTCTATTATTTATGTGTATGACGTTCACACCTTGTTTTTTCAACTTCGTGCGAATATGTTTGCCCATTTCATTTGACCATATTATCGTCACTCTAAATGTTGAAAGTGGTTGATTCATGTGCAGATAGTTACGACGCTTCATAAACGCACTTCTCAAAACGCGAAGTCAACGGGATGTTGCAGTGTACTGAAAAACGTGCTGACGCAAAATATTTCTGCGATTTTTCACTGTCTGTGATAAGTCCGTAAGGCTTTTGATTACTGGATTAATTAATCATTTTTATTGCACATCACATTTCTCTTTACGTATTTTAAGTCAGAATGATACATTTTTATGTTTGCCTCTGTGTACTGAAACAGTGTTTGGTAACGTGTAAATGAACTAATGTTGTCATTGTAATGAATTTTTAAACAGCCGACAAACTTGTCTGCAGTAAATGGAGAGCTTTTTTTTGTACAGTACTACGACGTGCTTGTTGTTTATGTTACTTTTTTTTCTGTTTGTTGGTAATGTTTTATCTGGCTATTGTTTTCTACCCTTTTGATTATTATTATGATTTTAGGTGAATAGAAACAAGTATTATCACTTTCTATAAGCCAACTCCCGCGGGCGTGACTAATAATTGTACAGACCCGTCAATCTAGCGCGGCCGATACACTAAGTTGAAGTTGAGTTAGTAGCACCCCGCCATCTGCCATCGACGCGGATTAAGTGGTCGTGTCGGCGGTCTGCTGCCCCGACCTAGTGACCCTACTTGAAATCCCGCTTATCCACCGCATTTAACGTCGCGCCGCCGAACAACTTCACTCGCCCCGTCGTTATTACTCAGTTGATCGGGTCGTCTGTCAGCGGTCTTCCGCCCTGACCTTCGACGCCCGAACCCCCGAAGACTCCCCCGACGCGCGACCACGCGAGCACCCTCGCGACCTCCTTCGCCCGCGGTCCGTTTAGATCTCCCCTTCTCTCCCCACACTGTCCGAAAACCCGCCACCGGTCCCGGTATTGGTAATCCGGCCAATGGGAAGAAAGCATTCAGAAACAGCCCCGCCTACCGAAGCCAGCCCTGTAGTACACCATCGTCGCATTTATTTAATTCAATTTGCATATTTTGTTTCAGAACCTGGACAATTCTCATTTGTTTACGTAACTTATATTACTTATTTAAATTAACATATTACTCTAGCCAAAAGTCTAATTCATATTACTTTTCATTGTCTGTAAGCCTCGTTGCTATAGTCTGCTGCATCCCCCTCCCCCTACTGGTCAGATTGTTCCAGCGGAGGGGTGTGGGAAGAGTAATGGGTTTGACGGCGCCAACGCTCCTGCGACACCACCTGCTATTCTGGCCCGAGGAAACGGCCCAGATTCTCACATCTTTCTCTTATTTAATCTCAACTCAATAAAAATCCTCGTAGCATATTTTGCATTGTAGATTCGGTATCGTGACGCGATACCGAATCGAATGAATGGTCACATGACCAGACAATTCCAATTTCGCAGATTACCCTAAATAAGTACATATTTTACTTAATACCTTCCTACACCAATACCAGCACGTTACAGTACGGGTCATAGGTTCTTGCGCTACATATCCAATAAAGCTACAAGTTTGCTTTTAACAAGTAAATTCCTATACCTTTACAATAAATGCCACAACATTGTGTTTCACAAAGGAAAAAGTCGACACTTGTATTTAGAACTGAATTTTGAAAGTTTATATGTAAATTGCCAATTTAAAGCTTGTTATTAACAAGTTTAGAATCAAACTTGTAGTTGACAGTGGTTATTAACCAACTTTTTTTTTTCAAGTATCAGATGGTAGGTAAGCAGTTTTACAAGTTAACCTATAATTTCAATCTTTTTTTTTTTTTTTGTGCTGCCGAAACACGTTTCGACTATATGGCAATTTTTTTTTCAGGCTCTGCATGTTCTAAGCTGACGTACTTTAACTGTATCTTCTACCAGCTTTCAATGTTATAATTTTTTGTTAGTTTACGGGTGAAACTACTTAATAATATACCTATCTTTGTCGTCTCGATTTTTTTACTGCACATACTTTACCTACAATTGATATACTTAATAAAATTTTACAACTACCTTTGTCGTATTTTTTTAAATAACCGAAACAAATAAACAACTGTAGTTGCAAAATTGCAAGATATGTTATCACTTGCTACGTACAAGTGTATCAACACAAAGACTTGTTATTAACAAGTGTTCCAACTACACTTCTACCCAACAAGTAAATAATCCACTCGTCGATGATAAGTCTTAAAAATATTAGTGAAACTATTGTTGCTTGCGACTTGTGATTACAAGTGTTTATTTTTACAATTGTTAGGGGCAGGAAAATTTCGCTAATTCAATGACCTGCAGGCTAGAATCAATTGTACTATGAATACTCAAGACCCGTTTATTCGTTCATTACCTGCTATTCCACTGAGTAGCAGCTGGTTGACTAATGGTCGGGGCTATTGACTATGCATAGGATAGTTTATTCTAACATGCAGATCACTGAATTCGCGAAATTTTCCTGTCCCTAATAATTGTTACTTACAAGACTTGTACCTTCGTGCAATGGGCACGCGAATAGATTTTTGTACCAGCTTGCCTCAATTCCTGGCTTATGCATATGCAGCTTGGCTGTATTTTACTGCCGCTCGTGTTTCAGTTCTACCTGTATATCATTTGCGTGTGATCTCTCAGTAGCATTATTCTAGTTGGTAATTTAGAGACAGTAAAATGAAAGAATCCTCTGTACAAGTACACTCTGCCAATAACCATTAATCAGAGCTTCAGTTCTACGCGTAAGGCATCGAAACAAGTTGGCACAATAGGTTTAATTTGGCGAAAATAGACCGACCCTAACTGGTAGAGATCGGAAAAATTCGCGTGTTCATTTTCTAGAACGCTATCATCCAAAAATATGCGAGTACGCAAGCCGACTACATCTGCTTATTAGATGCAAGTTAATGCAGCAATATTGCATGAGTCGGTCTGTAATGAGTTGCTTCTTTATTATCAGAGCTGTATCTTCCAAGAGGTGTCAAAGTAATCAAGGGCCAATTGCGAATGTGACACGAACTTAAATAAGTTTGAACTTTAGCTTGTGTCCAAAAAAACGCGAATTTTTCAATGTATCACTAATTAGCAGAGACCTGAAAAATTCGCGTTTTCTTTTTGGAGTAAGCTAGAGTTCCAGCAACTATAGGTCTGTATCACGTATCCAATTGTCCGTTGACTTACTAGACACTTCCTGAAAGTAGATGAGCCAATAATTAAACTGTCTCTGAATACAAGCCCATTTCACAGTGTCAGCGAGAAGCTAATTAACAGTAGCTGTCTGCACGATTTCACAAATATTCTTGTAAGCTAGCCTACAGGTCAGTCAATCCGCGAATTTTTCCGGTCTTTACTAAAGGTATGATGAAATATCCTGTATTTCGTTTTCAGGTTTTTGGGGGGAAAATATTTCTACTGAAATCGATGTTAAAGTTAACGTTTCTGTAGTCCGCATGTTTCGTACATTGTTTTGCGATATGCTTTAAGAAGGCGTGGTACATAATTCAACGCTAACTGTAGGTTTCTTGAAGCCAATTTGCGAAAATTAAACAATAGCAATCCTAGACAATAGTTTTAGCCAACGTTTTAAACAAAATTGTTTCCAGTGAGGCACAATCTCTGACGCCGGAATCTCGTGCATATAACTGCGGCGCAAGAGATCACGCGTAACGAATTAGTAATTCTGGATAAATATTTACTCACAATGTTGGCAAATACCATTATCTAGGATTCTCATTGAGTATTTTATCCATACCGACTTCGAAAAAAGCGTAGAAATCAATTTATGTTTCCAGCGTTTATTTATTTACCACGCACTCTTAAGGCTGTAGCAGCACTATAGTTACTGTGGAAACTACGCTCAAATGTACATAAGTTATTTCTAGTAAACAAAATAAATACATTTCTGCGAACAATGTACTCGTTTCATACTCAGTGTGTTTATGATCCTTATGTGTACGTACGCGTGTGGAAAGTAGGCATGAAAGAAACAAGGCAAGACTATTGATAAGTGTGACGTTGACTGGGGGACACCTCGGTGTCAGGTGTCACGGTGTCCCACGAAGGTGTCCTTCGTCAGGCCGGTGCACTGGCCTCCCGCGGCTGCCACTGGCGGACCTCGCTTTCACCACGGCGGCGCTTGTGGGTGGCCCTTGGGCCAGCTCCCCCTCCCTTCTCTCCCAACCTGACACCTCACCCCTCCCTCCTCAACCTACCCTCCCTACCACGTATCATCTGGGTCACCGCAGAGGTGCGCGAACAAGCGGGCTGGTCCAGCAGATCAGCCTGCCTCCCGACCGACACCTCGCTCTCAGCGGCCGAGTGATTACTAAAGCCCGCCGCACACCGTACAATATATTCCTTACAATATTGTATACTAGGTGTCATACTTACCAGACTACTAACTTCTCTACATAAGAGGGAGTGTTACACAATTTTATTGTATTTTCTGTTTTTGATTCATAACATTTATTCAGATTGTATAATCAAAATTTTATCTTCGACAAGGCATACGATATATTATTGATAAACTGTTTGGCATAAATAATAATATTGATTCCTTTCATTAATTTGACATGCAGAATCATTGCAAGAGAATTCTTGAAAGTTAACCTATAATACTCTTGCAATAATTGTACATGACAAATTAATGAAACATTCCATCACTATTTATGACAAGCAGTTTACCAAGAATATATCCTATGCATTGTCGAAAGGAAAATTTCGATTGTACAATTTGAATAAATGTTATGGTTCAAAAATTGAATATACAATAAAATTATATAACATTCTCCTTAAGCCCATAATCCATCATTTCTACTGCTTTTACGACAGTTATTTTTTTAAAATCCTAAACGAGAGCAGATATCGAATAACTGTTGCACTATTTTGCTAAAAATGATGTGTACTATGTTAACTATTTTTTCCAAGACAAAAGCACGATGGTTTCAGCTAATTATGCAATTAAGGAAATTCTCATTAGATAAAATCTATATTTTTTTATAGAAATAAATCAAACTACCCAGTGAATTTTTTTTAACGAAACTGTGTAACAGGTTTTCGATATCTGCTATTGTTTACGAATAACATAGTTTTCGTTAAAGCATTAAAAATTTTAAATCATGGCCTTGAACACCTACATGCAACAAGCAGCCCTGTGATCTTGGCTGCTAGTTTTAACTAATACACGGCGTCCTATTTTAGTTGAGAGTTCCACTGCAATATTTAAGCAACTGCCAATAAAAAAAAACAGCACGAAACGTTATTCTCGGAACTAAATCAGCCATTGATATGTGCATCAAAACCTTCTAGTTTATCGGCTCGTAACGTACCCGGTCTAAAAACTAATAAACAATCTTAGTACCCAAATTCGTACCAAATATGGTACAGTGTGGGGCGGGCTTGACGTATCGTATTGCAACGGCTAATGTCGTAATACTTGATTACACGTGCATGACTGAACGCAATACAGTCGTTGATAATCGATTATAATCTATCGTTATCGCAGTTCTTCGTTACACTTCGATCGCAATAGTGCGATAAAAAGTTTTCGCAGTCATGCCTCTGACTGTAGATTTTGTTTCAGATAGTACCGTTGCAGTATGCCGTGTTCGGCCGAATTACGTGTTACAATCATTAGCTGTCATTTCTTGAATACCATAGCAATATACTACTTGTAGTAAACGAGACTGTCGTAAAGAGGGCTGGATTGGGACATTTAGAGTGGCTTAGGATGGATATTTAAAAAAAGGTTTTGTTTTCAAATATGACAGCCCCGATAAAAAATATTACAAATGGTAAATTCCAAACAATTTCCGGTCACATAGAACTACGTTAATTTTTAATCACAGAATACTTCGAAACATAGAACCGTTGTAAAATTGTTCTGTTTTACGCTACCTATTATGAACGTAACTATTCCAACGCACTAAAAAGAAAGAAAATCTGATCATGTTAGTAGTATATTTTGGCCGGTTTTGACGGACATGGGTAGGAGTGAGTTGCGAAGTGCCATCCCCTCCATTTTGGATGGCGTCATTTTCGACCGCTTTCTCTTTTCGTTTATTTACCCTCGAAATGACCGTTTCTATCACTAAAAAAAGTCCAAAATTTGCCAAATTTTCCCCCAAATTTCCCTCCCCCCCCCAAAAAAAAATCCTCTTTTCCAACAAAATTACCTTAGTGATTGTCTCAAAACCAGCATGACTCTATAACGTCTTTTCGATATTAGCAGATGACGCATTTTTAGTGCGTCAGTGGAGTAAATATTATCAATCGCTAATTTTTTGCTAAACAAAATATTCCTTTAGTTATTTTATTTTAAATTTTTGTATCTTAACATTATACTTAATTGCAACCCCTATAAATGCATTCGATTTTATTTAATTTAAAATTTAACGTTGTACATAAATGTCAATAATGGTAATTGCTTAAACCTCGCAACCAACTTAGCCATACTTGTTCAATTTAAGAAAAAATAAATCAATTTTAACATCTTTGAAATATTAATTTAATAAATTGTTATTTTAACAACTTTTTTTAATAAATGCTACATGTTTTCTTTCAAATGAGAGTCATGTTATCAACTATAATAACCCACGTTTGCAACGCCGACCTTTGTACTAACGTGTTGATGTTGCCGTGCCTTACTCGGTGCAATACGTGGATAAGGTAGTTAATCACTGTCAGGTTTACTAGATTCGAACCAGCAATTGTACGCAGCGTTCACTATACATTTTCCGCTAGCGTTGCGGTGTTTCTTTACATACGCCATTCGTAGAAACTCGAGAAACATCCACTCTCACCTGAACCCGAGAATTGATTCCGCAGTTCCCGAAAGCTGTAGTTTTTACTTTCTTCGTGTTTTGTGAAAGCCGTCCTCGTAACATCTTCTGCTCTATCTTGTGTGTGTAAAATGTCCATCTGAGTGTCGAGTCTATCGGCAGAACGGCATTCTAACTTGCAGTATCCTCCCCCCCCCCCCCTAAAACAGCTTCATGTTTGCGGTGAACATTTCCAAAATACCCAGGTTTTTTTGTCAGTGTTATGTGACGTCTAAGGATTCCTGATTTTGGTGTAAATATTTCTGCATCAGTTTGCTTCAGTGCACCGTGTGCACATCTGCAGCTCTGCTTCATGGCCAGTGATTGGCTGTATTTAACACTCGCGTGTCTTAACGAGGACGTGTGTTATTCGCAGTAACCTTATTCTGATTGGTAGGGTCAAATGATAAACGTCTTTACACAAAGATACTTTGCCAATAACCATGAATCAAAACTACAGATGTCGAACTAAGGCTTTGAAACAAGTTGGTGCGGAAATATACTCGCTGAGATCAGGGGTCCCTAGAGATGCCTAGGAACACGTGATTTCCGTGGAAAGATTTCTTGTACCAACAGATTTCATTGCCCTTGCGTCCACATCTGCAGCTCTGCTTCATGATTATTTTCAGCGTGTCTTTCAACAGTGATGTATCTCATTTGACTGTGCCAATCATATCAAGGTTACAGCGACACGGAAAGGATGTGCGGATATAACTACAGAGGAGGATTTATCGCGGGAAGATTTGACTATTTGCTGGTTTTCAACGCACGTTCGGTGTACCAGAAGATGACTGCTTTCGCTTTTATGTGGAGCTGTTGCCCTATTCGGCTGATCCAATAAGAATCTCGCTGTTGTAATATTTGATGCTTATTGTTGGTTTGCAGACAACTACGTTGTGTCAGAAGTACATCACCCAATCATATGAGTTGTAATTAACTACAGCGTTTTCAACGGTATGTTGGCACAAAACATTTTCGCGATACACCATCATCTCTAGATACAACCTCAAGTCGCTGATAGTTAAAATAAACCGATCACTGAACAAACGCCAGCAGAACTACAGATGTGTTCGTTATGAATTGAAACAAGGTGGAGAAAAATCCTTCCTTAGTGATGCTCTTGTTTCTGTACATCTACGGGCATATTTCATTCAGAGGCTCCTAAAATTGAAAACCTGTTGCATATAAATCGCTGTAAAAAAAGTCGCAATTACTAATAAAAAATACTTGTTAGAAAATAAAGTAGTGTGTGGAAAATAAGTAGGCCTGTGTAAGGTTCCTTAAATGCTTTTCATAGACTAACAGTGTGGCAACGCTTGGAATGATTTCTGAATAACATAAGGATTCTTAGATGTCTACAAGCCTCTTCATGATCCTAATAGGCGGCTCTCTTAAGATTGCATGGTATATAATCCAGCGCTAAAAGTATTAGTTCAGAATTGTAGGTTTCTCGACGCCAATTCCAAAAATAATAAAACAGCATTCCAAGACAATACTTTTTGCCAACTTTCTGAGCAAAATTTTTTCTCGAGTAACGTAGGCTGAAGAACCATCTCTGACTCCGACATCTCGTAAATTTAATCGCGGCACAAGAGATCACGCTTAACAAATGCGTAATTCTGGGTAAATGTTTGCTCATAAAGTTGGGAAATATAATTATAAAGGATTGTTGTTTTGTAGTGTTTCCACGTTGACTTTCATAAAGTGTAGATCTCAGTTGTAGAACTCAGCGCTTATTATCTACCACGCACTCTTAAGAACACGAGCTTTGATATTGTTATTGTGTATTCTTATCTTGTCCTCATCATCAGATACATACGGTGTGTAGACAGTCTTGTTTGTCTGACTGTTGGCTACACTGTTTCCACCGCACAGTTTTTACTGCTGTTAAATATACGACACTGCTGGTGTCCTCGTCCTACTCTCAAGTGCTGTGCAAGGCAGGCAGTGAACGACCAAGCTTTATGCTTTACCGCAAGTAATAACAGTCACTTTATGTTCTGGACTCATGTTGGCAACTAATATATTTGTTGATTTATTTTCGTATTGGTTTCCGAGAAGGAAGACGAACCACTGTGTGTGAGCAGAACCGAACGCGAGTCCAGTGGTTTACCTCTGGGCCATCTCGCTCGGTGAAAAACTTGATGTTTCAAAACTGGTCTCCACGCTTCCCCGTGCGTCTTCCTCAGACGAGACCAGCCAGCGACTTATAGCTCAGCTCGTGGTAACCACGGGACTTTCAATTCTTGGTGGAAGTGTAACCGTAGGTGGTTCGCGTAACTGGGGCCTTTCTCTGCGAGTCCTTGAGATGCCGTAGTAAATGTAGTGGGTTGAACGACACTCGTACGTTGCTGAAGGCTGGGTACTAACGGCCATGATAAGTAGTTCTTTTTCGTACTGGTGCAGAAAACTCAAGACTGTCTTAACGGAGTGATTAGAAAAAAATTCAGGACTACGAACACATACGATGCACAAAGGCGTATAAAAACACTATTCGTCCACAAAAAAAGTTCGCTTGATTTTCACCTATTTCCATAACAAATTTGTAACATATTGGTTGCAAAAAGTTAAAAAAAATATCAGGTTTATTGTTATGAAAAAAAATTGTTCTTATCCGTGATATGTTTGTAACAAATCAATTTAGGGTTTCTTCGATAGTAACATTTTCTTACTTTAAAAAAGTATGTTCATAATTATTGAAAACCTACCGGGCGTGATGTTAATAGCCTGTACTCATTAGTTTCTCATAAATTCATCAATACAGTTAGTAAAATTATTCGTGTAGGTATTGTTTTTAAATACGAAGATTGTCAATAAGGTTTAATTCATTACGTTTTGTAAAAGTCAAGTGTTATAATTTTTGTTTCGAAGAATTATGGTTAAAACCAAACCATTGAGAATCATTATAATCTCCACAACTGGTAGAAGATAAAATAGGATGGTTGGCTACCTAAGTAGCCAGGCTTACAATGTACAGGCCTCTTTACTGACGCTAGAAATCGTCAGATGAGCATACTTCAAATTTTATATAAAACTTAATAACATTGTAATTTTTAACGCTTCGAAATATTTTGATACAATTTACTTATAAACATGTTTAAAAAGTAATCAACGTTATTGTTATTAGTCGGGAAAAAACCCCAAACTTCTGCTGAGTTTGATCCAAAAGCACAACTTTTTAAAATATACTCTGGTAAACAGTTACTTTAGTTGTAGACCTATATAAGGAAATCGTACATTTGGCAGTATTACTTCTACTGTAATGTGTGACTGTAAAATCAGTTATAAATAGAATTGTAAAAATATATGTTACGAGTTACGTGTTTTCTTACGTACAACCAAAGTGCTCATAATGGAGCAGAATGAAGGTTTTTGGTACAAAATGTTGGTAATATATTCTGATAATATTACAATGTCAGTATAACTGTAAAGTCAGATGCAGTGCTTCACAGACAGCGACTCTCCTTTTAAATGCAGCAGAACTCGTCGAGACTCATCATACATGAGAAGCAATAAAAGAACTGTGAGTCATAAGGGCGAAAACAGTGCGCATCAGAAATAATATCGCCCTTATGCACGGAGGACTTAATTAGCGCGCAATATTTTCCTTGAAGGCTTGGCTTATTTTATTGATAGAGCCTCTGGTTTCTTGTGGAAATGTTTTTGCATCAACTTATTTCATTGCCTTACGTGCACATCTGCAGCCCTGCTTCATGGAATGTTACTGCGACACCATGCGTCTGTGATTTGCAGCGGAACCCACATATGCTGAGAGTCTCAATCACTGACTGCAGGTGTGCGCGTACACTGAAACAAATTCCTGCAAAAGTCTTTTCACCAACAATCATTGGATTTGTTTATTGAACTTTAATTGGCGACCCTATTACTAAGGACCTCTAATTTTCGCGAAAAGAATTTGGTACAGCTTGTTTCAGTACGAGGGTTTTTTTTTTCAACCTCCGATCGGCTATAATAAAAAACGAGAATGAATTAGGAAATTATTTTAATGTCAAAAGAAACGCACATCTTTACACTATTTTTTCCACATAATAACCGTGCAGATTGAGGCATTTGCCGTACCGATGCACCAGCTTGCAACAAGAGGTTTCAGGGGACAAGGCTGAATAGGCAGGAGGCATTATTCTTTACAGAGGGTATCGGAAAACTGGTGCATCGGTACGACAAATGCCTCAATCTGCACGGTGATTATGTGGAAAAAATAGTGTAAAGATGTGCGTTTCTTTTGACATTAAAATAATTTCCTAATTCATTCCCTTTTTTTTTATTATAGCCGATCGGAGGTTGAAAAAAATATAGTAACCCTCGTACATCTGCATCTCTTCTGCAAGCTTAGTGATTTGATGTTTTAACTCGCACATGCCTTAGTGTTGTTCTACCTGTAAATCACAGACGTGTGGTGTCGCAATAACGTTGTTCTGATTAATGTTGTCAAACGAAAGACGTCTCCGCACAACAACGCGCTGCTAATAACCTTGAAGCAGAGCTGCAGATGTGAACATACGGCACTGAAAAAAGTTGCTGCAAAATTCTCTTAGCGAAAATCAGGGGTCCCTATGTATTACTTTATTTGTGGAAAAAATTATTTAGCGTAAACTCAAACGAGTGCTCCTTTATGTATATTTTTCGAACCAACGTTGGTGTAGGTGCAGCACGGTTAGTTTTATAAATAAACATTTTGATAAATGGCTGTGGAAATTGTGCGTTTAGAATTAAAATATAGTACCTTTTGTCTATTTATTTCAAATAATTATACAGTAATTTTTTCAAGGTTGAAAGTAATGTGCGGCGCCTGCATATTTGTAGACGGAAAGAGCAGTCTGAAAAAAAGCCGTATCTATACTCTATCCATTCTAAGGTTGCAGCTAATTCATTCAAGGGAATGACAATAAAAATCTTTGCACATAATAAATTTAATTTGAAATATTGAAAAATACAAGGAAAATTTGTTACGACACAATCACAACGTGAGGAGTCAAGATATAATTCAATTGCTTTGATTTATTTCGTTAGCAATTTCTATTTCTACTGCACCTTAGAGTGGACAGAGTATAAAAATATACGCAAAGGCCCGAAAAAATGTTTCTAATACAATTGTGCTGGTTTTCTTTTAACACAGTTCTTTTGATTTAAAAAGCAGTCTTGTGATTTAATTTTAAAACAAACTCCTTAGTTGAGCTATGTGAAGAACACTTATGCCTGTGTTTTTCCTCGAATGGAAGCCTGGTGCCACGCAGTCTCCTTGTCCAAGCTTGTCGTCGTGTTGTGCGGCTGTGTTGTTCCCCGTGTCTTCTCGTCAGCCGTCCAAGGTCGCGCTCGCAGGAAGATGACACACATAACCGTTTACTGTATTAGCATAGAAATTGCCGCGTTCCGCTTCATAGTGTGACCGCGAAGGATGAAAGTAGCGACGAGGTTGAATAACAAGAAGTGGTGCATTGTTAAGGAAGGGGGGGGGGGGGTGGACAAAGGAAATGGAAGGTTCGGACGTGGCAAGGTCAGTGTTCTCGCGAAGAGAGCTACTTGTTTCGTATAACTTCAGTAATCTTTGACAGCTACGTATAGGCAATAATAGTTAATGTTCTGTGAAGTATGGCACCAATGCAAGACAAAACTTAAGTACAAATGGTGAGACTGACATCTTAGTTACATTTTAGAACTAAAAAATGACTTGCGTTGTGACGTATATTATAACATATTTAATTTTATCGCCCATAAGTAGCTGTTAAATTTTACCTAAGTTACGCGAAATACTGTATCGATTAAAACAAAAGGAAGAGTGAAGATTCTTGAAAATCTTCAGGGCCGAAAGATGTCTAAAACGAAAACGCATATGGTTTTTTATGTGACTGGGTGACGATTATTGCGTGTTCCGTTGTTTACAGACGAATAACGAACATTTATTAGAAACGTACTAGAACCGAGCAGTCCATTTCCAAAAGGTTCCTTGTCTGTTTACGTTTATTTTCTGAAAACAGTCGGAAATAAATAGAAAATATCCTAAACGACGTGGTATGCTTTTTGACATGGATGTTATAGTTTTCTGTAGAAATTATAACCTTCATTCCAGAGCTAGGGCTAGAAAATAACGTACTGGAGCATTATCGATAATTGTCACATGAGTGGACAAGTAACGCTTATAGAAATAAACTTATCAATTGGCCCAATAAAACTGGAACATACGCCTAGTATAATATAGTTCGGATTGGCCGAGCTGCCGAGAAGCGGATTTTTTACGAGTGTGGATTCCGAATTCCGATGGGAGAGCATCCCGCCATTTTGGATGACACCACGGCCGCCATGTTGGAACTGAGTGACCTTGACATTGACTTTTATAATTTGACGCTAGTGTCTAAATATATCCAATAATAATTATTATTAATAATAAATTTCCCGCTCGTTTGCAGTTGAAACCTCACTGGAAATATCCTCGAACACGATAAAAAATTTAACGTAGTCATAGGTCGTGTCAAAGACAAATATTTACCAGATAAAATATCCAATGAAATTATATCTGAGTCAATGTCCAGACGAATCCTACCGGTTACAATATTTATAGGTAATTAGCTACCTTTGTTTTCTTAATGCAAACCACGTGATTATTAAATGTAATGCTCATATATTATTTCTTCAATACATTGGCTCAGTCTGTAAAAAAATAAATGCCAGGGCTATTTCATAGAGTTCTAATGTTTTCAGAAATAATGAAGGAAAAGTGAGGCAATTTTTACGTGAATTGATACTGAAATCATAAACAATGGAACTAAGGCGAAATACTTTTCAGCTTGTAAAACAACGTGATAGAACACATCAGTCTTATTTTTAAAAAAAAATTGCCTAAATCTCCCGCATGTTTATGGACGATACAATGAATTACAGCAAAAGTAATTTTTAGGGACAGTACAATTAGGAAAGACGTAAAAGATATGTTAGTGCTCCTGTTGAAGCAGCTTGTCGAACCTTAACTATATAATTATTAGAGTCACAATTTTGTGGCGAAAATATTTTGCACCATCTGGGTTGAATGCCTTATGTGCACACCTGAAGTTCTGCTTTATGGTCAGTGGTTGTATGTTGTAACTTTCATTTGTCTTGACGTTCTACTGGCAAATCGCAGCAGTATGAAGTCACAATAACCTTATTATGATTGGTGGAGTCAAATGAGAGACGCGTCTGATCAAAAACACGCTGCCAATAACCTTGAAGCAGAGCTGCCGATGTGCACGTAAGCTACTGAAACAAAGTCACAGAATATTTAGGAATACAGAAGTGATACAGCCGATAGGACAGCGAACTCAGTCACACACGCCATCAAAATGGCTTCCCTGGTCAGGGACATGGCGTATTAGCCTACGCCCAATCAGCGTAAAGCGGCTGCCCTGCTAGCCTACAGCCAGGTCAATTGGAAACCTGTCGTAACATGCAGGAGCCAAACAGACACGGGGCTGGTATCAACAACCTGGAGAAGCCAATAAGCGGCGAAGTTCGCCCCTATCAAATGAGCCGCCACAAAATTTCATGTCTGTATTACTGTTTAGTCTGTGCATGGCCGTCTTCAGTAGAAGACCGGAGTCTTGAATGTGGCAACACTGCATCGGGGGCCTGCTGCTTGTCACTTCTGGGCCACCCTAGTCTCTGCAATGTGTATATATGCAGCTTTGATGGCGTATACACGTCTACACTGACTAGGGCAGCCAATGAGCGACCGGTGGCAGGCCTCCGATGCAGCGTTGCCACATTCAAGACTCCGACCTTCTACTAAAGACGGCCATGGTCTGTGACAAAGTGGTGCACAAATCTGCCCGCGACAAAATCGTGTCTCTGTCAATGATCCATGCTTTCAAAAGTTAACAAACTCCCGGTAGTCTTGCTCTACGACCAAGCCGTCTCATTGCGTACTCGCCAACTACGATATGTGTGTCATGGCAAACTATGGCTATGAATAATTTTAAAATTGATTAATGATGTTCTGAGTGAAGTTAAATTATATGGAAACACGATGTTTGCTTTTTCCTCGCTAAACCGGTCCTAGTTTGCCTTCTGATTCACGAGACCAAGTTGTGAAGGCTTACGTGTGTAGCTACCTCGTGTGAGGCTATAGCTCTAGTCGCACAAGCCAGCAGCATGGCGGCAAGTCTATCGCTAATTAATAGGGCCCAGTAGTTTTCGCGAAAAGATTTTTGCCCCACTTTGTTTTAGTACCTTACGTGCACACCTGCAGCTAAACTTTATGGCTATTGACAAGTCTTTCTGTGCAGAGTCGTTATTCATTTGAATGTGCCAATCAGTACACGTATAACTGCCACACATCACGTCTGTGATTTGCGGGTTTAACCTCCAGACGCTGGGTGTTACGGCATCCAATCCCTGACCACAAAGCCGAGATGTAGGTGCGCACGTAAGGCACTGAAACAAAGTGCTGCAAAAATATTTCGCGAAAACTACCGGGCTCTACTAATTAATAGCAGCAGACGAACATGTTGGAATGAGGTTCGAACACAATAAGGAGCTTTCCAAAATATATAGTAGCAAATCGGATACTAGTTCCGTGTCTAGAGCCTTGTGCAGCCAATAATCGACTGACTACGATCACAACCACGCCGTTGCCGCACGAACGTCCTTTTTGACCCACGACGAAAAAAAAAAAAAAAAAAAAATGGGGCAGCTACAGAATATTTAGTTAGTAATAATAGGACATCCAAATAATTTTGTGCTCGTCACTAAAATATTGTGGTCGCCAAAAAATTGTTTTGTGTTTACTGCACAATAATTTGCAGGGAATATTTCCTACAAAATATCTCGTTCGGCGTTGTTTGCAATGGGAAGAGGCGCGAACATTTCACGTATTCACCTGGCAGCAGCTTAGACTTCTAGTCCTATACGTGCATTGGTCACAGTCGATTATCTATTGGTTTCCAATCGTACAAACTGGTATGATTCCTGCACGAAATATTTCCCGGTTTACTACTGGTTTGCAGTCGTCAAAGGCGTGTGAAAATAGAAAGGGCCAGTGAAGTAAACTTTCTTGACGTTGAACTTTGCGAGAAGATTTTATTAGAACAAAATATAAAGTAAAACTGTGTTCTGCGTTTCGTATTACTTCAGTAAATTTTTACCGTTAAGTAGGCACGTAGGTAGAGACAGAAAAAATTCGCGGGTTCACTGACATGTTGGCTAGCCTGCAAGAATGTTTGTGTACTGAAGCAGACAGCAGATACTCGTTAGCTGCTTGCGGTTAAAGTGATATAGGTGTTTATTAGTTACATTCCATGATTGGCTCGGAGACTTCCAGGAGGCGTCAAATAAGTCAAAGGCCAATTGCGAAAGTGACTCAAACTTACAGCTGATGGAATTCTAGCCTGTGCCCAAATGAAAACGCGAATTTTTCAGGTCTCTACACATACGCTGTAAAAAAAAACTTCCTAAAATGTTTAGGAAGTTATTATCCCAGACTCAGTATGGGACAGTTACCATGCTTCCGTCTTGTAAATATGCAAACTTTTACAAATGTTACAATACAAGTCTGGTAACTTTAGTATGCATTTGACTGTTTTATAATTAGGTTTAGGAGTACTACCATGGATGTCTGGGAAACTATTCTACCATGCCTACTTTCTTAGCGCTCCTATACGCACATCTGGTAAATTTACAAACTATTTTTTAGAGTGAGGGTTAACCTACCCTATTTCGTTGTAATAAGGCTTCGAATTTCAGATACAGGAATATGTGAAACATTTCAATTGTGACCTTCAGTTATTGCCGAAATTGCACACGCCTGCTCTCTGTTAGTAATCTAGGGGACTCGGTCTACAGTAACTGCCCAATTCTGTGAAGCCCGCAAAGTGGTGAATCACGATATTGACGTATGTACAGTACATCGAAATATGGAGTCAGTGAACCCTATTTGCAACATGTTATGTCTGTCACAATACACGTACAAATTTTCTGTACATAAGATGCAGTGTGCATATAAAGTTCATTTTAATCTAGAACACTTAAAAAAGGTACGTGCCGTCAATTGTTATTGATGTTATACAAAGCAGAGCCTAATCGGACCTCTCTGTTTGGATTCCTTGCCTTGGTTCTCCTGCTACCAACTCTGGATGTAGGGACATGTTCAGGCGGGTCGCTATGCTAGGGCCTGCGCGCTACAGGATCGTACTTAGTACGTTGGTGCAGGTTGTCCCATTAGACCACAGAGTACTTGACGACTTGTCTTCCTGGCTACGTGTATTTCCCGTTACAACAGTCTGGATAAAGGTAGTTAACATTTGCTGCCTGTTATTGGTCTGCAGACAGCTACGCCTTGTCAGACGTATATCACCCAATCATATATGTTGCAAGAAACCACAGTGTTTTCAAGGGTATGTTGGCACAAAAATTTTTCGCGATGTACGGCTAGGAACTGGAAAATTTCGCGAATTCAATGACCTGTAGCCTAGAATCCATTATACTATGCATACTCAAGCCCCGACTATTAGTCCACTAGCTGCTACTCAGTGGACCAGCAGACAATGAACGATTAGACGAGGCTTGAGTGTGCATAGTACAATGGATTCTAGCCTACATGTCATTGAATTCACGAAATTGTCCAGTCCCTAGATATACTCTCATCATGTGTTGGTAGTTATTGTAAGGTGCCGCATGAATCAACAGGTTTCTAATACATGTGTCGTATTGTTAAAATAACAAACAAACCATACTTTGAAGTGTGCTATTTAAAAAACGTGAGAATGTTGGAAACTATTTTCGCCATTTTCGCGAGAAAATAAAGTACGCTTGACACAATAGACCACCGTTCATGTTTCAAACAAGGATTTTTCTTAATTAATGATAGTAGACAGTTAGATGCACAAGATTTGTGAGAACTTTGGACTATTATAAAAGTAACTGAAAAAAATATGCCCTATCGCGTTCAACTGCGACACTGGCCAGTGAAAAAACCTGTATTTTTTTAGTTTAGTAATTACTTTAATCATGTAATTAAACTTGCTAAACTGTAAACGCTAAATATTATTTACATTAATGTTATTTAAATATTCAAAATTAATACAGTAATGTACAATTTTTGAATATGTATGTCAGCTTTGAAATAGTTGGTAATATTTAAAATTGTTCAAATTATTTTATTATTCCTTTACTATATTTTTGTAAAGTATTACTATGTAAACTTTATTTTCAAATACGTTACATTATAATATTTCGATAATTATAAGATAAAATTAAAATACCGCGATTGGACCGAAGGGGCCGCGCTTCGCTACAAGGATTCTAATTGGAAAATTTTAGATCATTATGTACGTAAAACTGATTTAAGTGTTACTAACTTAATATTAAGATTGCAATGAACTTTTCTAAGTACAAGTATACACGACTGCTTTTCTGTGCAAAATTAATAGGGCTGGACCAGGTATTTTATGGCAAAGTGAGCACTGTTGAATGTCAAATCGACGAGAAGAAGAATAGCGTACTTCTGGTCTCAGGCATTAATTTGTAAGTACAGTAAGACATGTCTTCCTATTTGCATTTGCTACTGCATTATTAAATAACTTGTTGAAACTCTAGGCCAGCTAAGAGGTTGTAGAAAACAAGCTAAATAGTAGTAAAGACGTAAAATGACGTGGCGCCTCAATTGATATCCACCTACTTGCCGCTTATTGGCTGCCCGAGGTTGTCGACACTTGCCCCGTATTTGTTTGGCTCCTGCATGTTACGGCAGGTTTGGTATTGGCCCGGTTGCCTGCTAGCATGGCATCCGCCTTACACTAACTGGCGGTAAGCGTTTCCGTCCTACCGGCTATTTCACTTCTGTATTCCAAAATAGTCTGCGGCCGAACGATGTGCTGCCCCGTGTTTGGCGAGGCAGCCCCTGGTTCGCTTCTGTACGCTCGGCGGTTCTGTGCGGCGGGCGTGGTTGTCCGCTGCTATAACGCGGACGTCACGCCCTGGCGGACACAGGCGTGTTTGCAGACAGCCAGGAGGGCGGGCCGGGACGCCGCCGGCCGTTAGGAATGCCTGGCGTCGCCGCCCCTCAGTGCCACCCCTCCCCCTCCTTTCCCGGTGAGTCATACTCACTAGCGTCTACAGAAAGTCTAGTACTATAGGCCATAATCCTAGTGCGCGAAGACAGGCACGGACGCAGTGATGATATTTAAGGCCCGGGGGAGGGGGATTTCTATGCTTTTGTCGAAGCCATTCATAGAGAATGGCATTTGCCAACTTTATGAATAAATATTTATCCAAAATTACTAATTCGTTATCCGTGATCTCTTGCGCCGCAGTTAAATGTACGAGGTTTCGGCGTTAGAAATTGTGCCTCAGAATTTCGTAACACTGGAAACAATTTAGTTTAAAACGTTGGCTAATACTATTGTCTAGGATTGTTATTGTTTAATTTTCGCAAATTAGCTTCAAGAAACCTACAGTTATAGATAAATGCTTTTAGCGTTGAATTATGTACTACGCCCCAAATAAATCGTCTTTCTAAAGAGGTTACTTTCAGTATGTTTACACCGACACACGAAACTGCAATTTCATAAACCTTGGTACTGGAAGCTGCTGTTTGAGTGCGCTGGAAATGGCGCGAAAGTGATGTTTCTATGCCTAAGGAAACCTGAGTTTGTAATTCAAGTTCTGTGACGAAAGCTACATTTCGTGTATGGTTTAAACGCCTAAACTAACCCCCCCCTCCCCCATTTCTGCCAGAAACAAAGAAATACGACAGTTGGTTGAAAGATATTGTATTGTGTTGGAAATGCAAAGTAAGTAAAATGTTAAAAATTAGTATGACAGTACCTGCAGCATAAATAAACAAATTTGAATGTTAAGATATTAGTAGCTTCTAAAACTTCGCAAATACAAATAGGTTCGCTATGTGCTAAAATTGTCCACTGGAATAGGTAAATGATTGTGATTCGTCTAACATTCTGTCAGTTTCCGTATTGTTTACTTGTTCAAATTAAAAAGTCTTTCCTTATTTTGACACCTGCAGTTGTTTCCGACGCACTCAGACTTAAGTTTCCTAACTGACGTATGATATAAATACTTCCTTGAAACATCAGTTTACAAAGTGCGATTTCAGAAACTGCAGTTTTGTGTGTCAGTCTAAACATATACTGTTTGTCATTCAAGACCACCTGTACATTGTATTTATAGATTTTTTTTTTGAGTGGCGATCGGAACCTAGCCAAACCGTCTTATATTCTACTGCAGTATTTTTTTTTTTGGCATTTTACACTAACGTAAAGAAACCGTAACTTACCAAAATTAAAAAAGTCACAAGGTATGGGTAAGGGCTAGAGATTTTTTGCAACGATTCTTGCACCAGTTTCTCTCACTGCCTTGCGCACACATCTGCAGCTATGCTCGTGGTTATTGGCAACGTTAGTTTGTACAGAGGCATGCCTATTTGACTGCACCAATGAGATAACTGTTACTGAGACATCACACTGCTGTGATTTGTAGGTAGAACCTCATGACACGAGAGAGCTAAAAAAAATTAAGACAGTAACTATGAAGCAGAAATGCAGATGTGCAAGTTGGTACAAAATTCGTTTCTGGACAATTCAGAGCCCTTGCTGATCACATATAAATCACAAATTGTAGATGCGTACCAGAATTGTCATTGGCTCAGTGAAATAGGAACACACAAATAACAAATAATTACGTTGGTTATGTTTAGGGTACCTAGAGACGGCGGTGGAGGGAGAGGCATGCCCGTGCAGATAAGTATGTCTAGTAGTACTAGCCTTCATTTAGACTCTATTCGTTCAAACACCTGTTCATCCTGCGTGGACGGCCTGAAGATGCGACACCACGAACCTCCCAGATCCGCCTTCACTCCCCGCCCGAAGACGTACTCGTGAGGTACACTAGACTCGCGCTCGCGAGGACCCATGTTCGATTCCCAGTCCGGCCATCCTGATTTCGGCTTTCCGATGTTTTTTTTATAAATAATCCCATGTACATTCTGAGATTGATTCTTAACTAAGACCATAGCAGATTCCTCTTCCAGTTCTTATCATTGTGTAATACTTATGTCACTGGTTCTAATTACCAGATCTAGTGATTTTTTGGTGGAAAGATTTCGCACCAACTTCTTTAAATTCCTTACGTGTGCATCTGCAGTTCTGCTTCATGGTCAGTGATTGGAAGTTTTCAACTCTAAACGTCTAGGGATTCCACCCAAAATCACAGACGTGTGGTGTCGCAGCAACTTTATTATAATATATTGTTACAAGTTTGAGGAGCACAAACTTTACATGTGGGCAATTCCCATGAGTTCTTTGGGATAGAGGTCTTAGAATTACAAATAAAAGAGTTAAATTAAGTACTGGATTTAATAGCTCACAAAGCTACGAAATACACAAAACAGTAATCAACTAGAACTCTCACAACACAATTAGTTATGCACACAATTACTCCTG